>JAIOTZ010002143.1:0-22984 GCA_023374045.1 Limonium bicolor | reverse complement strand
TTGGTATTGTTTTAACTGTTCTTTAGCATGTTAATAATGTCTAGGAATGATCTTTGTGTCCTAAACAAGGGTACACAAGGTCTAGAGCAAGTATTGCATAAATTGCCTTTATGGTGTATTCTTGTGTTTTCTATGGTTTAACTTGTCTACCAATGTTTATAAGGAATGTATTAGCCTTATTGCATCATAAATTGATGTTTAATTACCATAGATAGGTTTGGGGTATTTCTGCAAATCACGATAGAAGATTAGCTCACGTATGGTCCGGGTTTGCAAACCCATACATAAACCCGGACCATACTTTACTTCACTCCAAATTCTTCATTTTAGCTCCGTTTTGCTCCCCGTTTGTACCATTGTGCTCCTTGAGATCCAAACTTTACATTTCGTATGCTTTTTTCTGCTTTTAACACATGAATACATTTTAATTCTCAATAAACAAGAAACACAAGAAAAATACAAGATAAGTGTGAATTTTACCCCAAATCATTATGAATTTAGAAGTGAGATAGCTCTTAAAAGTGTATAATTTCACACTTATCAGATATTACCTAGATTTAGGTGTTTGGGCCAAAGCTTAAACAAATATACTTGCCTATATAGCCTAAATTGGGCCTTTGGGCCAAAAACAAAAGAGCCAAAGATTCAAATTGGGATGAATTTGGTGTAGGAAAAAGTTCCTGTCAATTTCTAAGGCTAGTAGTGGGCTGATCATACAAGCAAACAAGGCTCACACAAGTTCAACGTGTTCTCACTTGACACTTTAATTAACTTGGGTAAGGATCGATCTAGAGAGGTGCTTGGGGCTTGGGCCCAGGCCACCGCAAAGGAATAGGGCTTGCACGCTATTCTCTCTAGGCTTCCCCATTTTTTCAACATCACCGCAAGGTGTGCGTCTACGGTCGCGTCTTTGACTCACCAAACGCTAGGATTGGTAAGGATACTACTAGGAAAATACTTGGAGCCAAAACCCGGGTATTAAGGGGATGTGGTTAGACGACATCCTCATCTTTTCCCTCACTTATTCACATCACCTAGAAAGGTGTGAGTGCCTGATAGGGGTCGCCTAGTGCGGGTCCTAGGGTGAGATTGGTTTGCGTTAACCCTCGCTTACGCATGATTCATAAGCATAGAAATTTAAAGTGTGCACAAAAGTAGACAACAATTTCGAGTTAAGCCCTCTTATCTTAAAATCAAACAAAAAAAAATTAAGATTAAACTCCCTAACAGAGTCACCAGTTTGTGAGCCTCAATTTTTGAACCTCTATCCTATGTTGATTCGGGTTAACTAGGATCTGATCGAGTTCAAGGTCCACTTATAGCCTAAGCTTAATAACTATGTTACAAAACATTAATTATTTAAAAACATAAGCTAGCTCACCGGAACCTATTACGTGTCACCACCTAACTTTTAACCTATGTAAATTTGGAAATGTAGGAGTTTGGGTTTAGGGGCTTGGTATACGTCTTTTCCGGGTTCAAATTACTTTCACTACCCTTCTCAGTCGTTTTTCCTCTATCTATGTCATTTACTGCATATTATGAAGTTGGTTTAACCTAAACGCGTAACTTTCTGTGTTTTTTGGGTTTTTAAGTTTTTTGATAGAAAAATAATGAGAATCTGAAATTACCTAAACTAGGATTTCAAGAACCAAATTAGGTCAAATTTTGAAATGCTTGTGGCCACGGACTTAATGTCCGTACCCACAGACCCAAATTAAACTAGTAGTATAGAAAAATCAAATTTGTAGAAAAAATAATTTTAGAGAGTCCAAGGCCACGGACAGGGTGTCCGTGGGCCCGGACATGTTACAATAACCTTAATTTTGAAAATTTTGAAATCTCGCCACTGTTTGTAGACAGTCCGTGGGCCCGGACACGCCGTCCGTGGTCCTAAACCGCCACCGGATGGTGATTTTAACAAGCTTCTCAGTGATGGTTTTGCTCAAATTTAATGGACGTGTTCCTTGAAAGGTTTTAGACACGTTATCAACCAAAAGATTTCAGTTTGACTACAAATTATGGATGAAACTTAGCATTAAGTTATTGGGCGGAATGTAATCAAAACCTAATTTAGTCACTGGAAAAATTCAAAGTGTTTGAGATTGATACTAAGTATATATGATGATCATAAGAGTTGAAGAATTCAAATTATAACCTCTTTTGACTTCGAGATTTAGTTGTTCTTTCACGTTGGGAATCTTCGAAACCTTCGTTGATGGCCGATCCGGTTCAACTTCGACTTAAGCTTCATACTCCTTTTTCCTTGTGCTGTGAACCATAGTTTGCTTCTGTATTTGTGGTGTTTTGGTGTTTGGAAGTCCAATGGGAGAAGAAAGATTGTGTTTTTGGTGATTTTGGGATGGTTTCGGTAGAGTTTCGGTATTGGAAGTGTTGAAAATGTGGGAGGCAAGTTGGGAGAGTTAAGTTCTAACTTTGGGAAGGTTCTGTTATGTTTTACGTTGTTTTTAGGAAGGTTTCTTTTATAGTAAAAGGCTGAGCAAAAGATAAATAAATATTTTTTTACCGAAAATCTTTATCTGCTTTAAGAGAATCTGATTTTTTAAAATATGCTACAGGTCGAGAAAATTTCAAAACTTTAACCATAGATAAAGAAAGATTTTTATGAATTTTGAGAGTTGGAATAAGGTTATTTCGATAAATAACTGATTAGATAAAAAGATTACAATCTGTCACCTCCCATAATTTATAACTTATTATTGAAAATTCTAAATTACAAAATCCAACGGGGTTAGTCTCTAAATGTCATCCTATATCATGTGTTAAAATTTCATGACATTTTGACTTGATTTGGGTTTTTCCAAAGGAGAGAGAAATTTTCAAGAATGTTTGAATTTCTCTTTTAAAACTTTGCGTTTAAGATTCCAAATAAAAAATTCAGGTTTATGACTATGTGTAGTCATCTTGATCATGTCAAAATTTTATTTTAATTTTTGAGACCTTATCTTTCTATTTTGTGGCTATTTCATGTGATAATTATTAAGAAAATTAGCTTATAATATGAATTAAAAGCAATATTTCCAGAATGAAAAATTATCTGAAAATTATGAAATGCCTTTCATGATGACATTTGTGTTTGAAAGTGTTTTGATATGATTAACAAGTCATATGAAAATAGAAAGTTCTGAGAGTTTCTTTTGAAAATCCCGCCTTGGTGTATTTTGACCATTTTGCCATTGTCTTCGCATTTGTGCACTAGGGCGTCTCGAGGGTGAAAATTTTGGGTATAACAGGGCTCTTAACAAATTGGTGATGGAAGTTATGAAGAAAAGAAGCTCACTGTGGCATAAGTGTTTCTGCTCAATTTATGGGATAAAGAGAACAATAGGAATATAAACGACATTAGGGCCACACAAGCGTCACTACCCTAGACCAGGGGTTAGGGAAGTTGTTGAATAAAACTTGGCATACAAAATAGGGGATGGGATGGTAATATTATCATACTCGTGGCTTGATGCGAAATATTTTAAGGTAGAGTTTGGCGGACCGTTTGTAGCCCCTATGAAAAAGGAGATGACAATAACAGGCATGCGCTTTTACGAGGGAGACACATGGCAGTGGAACCAACTGTGAAGAAGACGACTTCGGCTCTATTCGGCATGGCTGTTTTGGCAGTGTATTTGCAGTATATTTGGGTAGCTGTTTTGCGGTGGCATATTTGCAACATATTTGCTGGCATATATGTGGTTGTTTTGAAAACTGTTGTTTGGCAGTGCGACATATTTGCAGCGTAAGCTAATTAACTTAGTTATATTCATTGTGTTTACTGTTTTCTGTACCATAATTATAAATATTATATTACAGTTTATAACAACAATTTGTTTAAAAAATAAAAGGAAAGATTCCGAAATAATATATTACTATAAGTAGTTAATTTACAATAAAAAAAACATATATGAGAAAGCAAAGAAAATAAAAAAATTTATATAACCAATAAAATTTTAATTTTTTTATTATTGAAGTACAAATTGCAACTTTTAAACAATATATTGCTATTTTCTATAATTTTATATTTCTTACAAATATATATGCGTAATGAAAAGAGAACAATAGTTTCAATTTTTTTGATAATGTTGTGTGAATTTATTTAATGAAATTGTAAGTTTTAATAATATATTATATTTTTATAACTTTATATGTTAATAAATTTATATACATTCATATTTTTATATACTTTAATTTTTTTTAATAAAGTGAACAACTAATCTGCATATTTATTGTTTTTTAATTTATTAATCTATGTGGCATTATAAATAATATATTGTTAATACGTAATATGAAGTCATGGTAATTGTAAAGACAATGAAGAGAGACGAAAGTGAAAGGGTGGGAAGGAAATGACAGCATATGTTGGCAGCACATGTTGCGGGCAAAACATACCAGTTAGCCAAACAGTATAACCAAATAAAGAAGTCCACACTAACATACGCCAGTCCAAATATGCTGATTTTTGTGCTGGGTTTATGTTAGTGGGGAACGACAGCTTTTTAGGTATCAATGAGATCTCTTGCGTGGCCTCAAGACACCGATTCATCCAGTGCCACCGACTAAAAAAAAACGGAATAGGTTGACCTGGATGAGAGATAACACCAAGAATTTTATGGTCAAAGATGTACTAAGGAAACTGATTTGATGAATAATCTAGATGTGAGAAACCAAAAGATCTGATCAAATTAATATGGTATGCTTATGCCACGCCCGGACTAGAAGAAGAACATTATGGTTCTTAATCCACCAAGGATTATGCACTAGGGTTGCAAGATTCCACATCAATATGGGTACAATTGTTGCGTTTGTGGGGACACTACAAGAAAAAGGCTAGTTTGCTACCGAAGTAATTGGTAGCGATAATAGTGAAATTGGTAGTCAAATAGAACGGGCTACCACTTTTGTTCATTTGCTACCGGAGTTTGGCGGTGGGTAAACCCTTGGTGGCGAAATTGATTTTCGCTTCTGTTTTCTGGTTGGTAGCAATTTTGCTGCCACACTGCCACTACTCTTTCTTATGGTAGCAATTTTGTCACTGGTCTTTCTTCTGGTAGCAATTTTACTACTGATTATGTGTGGTAGCTTTACTTTGTTTGCTACCAATAAATTCAGTAGCATAAATTCTTTTTTGATACCAACTTCAGTGGTTGCATTAAAAAAAATTCACATGTGTTGGTTCTCTACTAAAGCCATGTGTGCGTGCGGCCTGATGATTCTTGGGGCACACATCAAGGATCGAACCCGACCCGCGATGTATTGAATATATCATCTCTGATCACCTTGATCGAACGTATGGATAAACAGACCTCATACCAATGGTATAATTAATGCAGACTAGTGCACTTAAAATGTGCACACATCAAGAATCAATCCTGCGACGTGTGGGCAGGATAGCTATTACCTTAACCATTCAGCCATGATAGTTATTCACAACATATATACATACTACATGTATATATTGAATGTTTGACACTCTAAATATAAATCAAAATTTTAATCGAGATATGATGAAACCTTGGATATGTAAAAATTAATAAAATAGATGTTGATATTTTAATTTACATAATATTACAACATTTATTATTTTGTACAGTCAAAATAATAAAAATAAAAGTGTATGTTGGCTTAAAATTGAATAAAATTAAAAACTAAACATATATATACATTTACAAAATCTTTAAACATTTATAAATTATATTTATAGTTTGTATTTGTTTTGCAAATTTTAACCACCACGTCAACTAATTTAAATTGTTATCATTTATTGTATTTTTATATTTTACTAATTTATGTGATTTTTGTAAACTAAAATAATTATATAGTAAATGTATAAAAACTGCACAAATTTTAAAATTTATATATAAATATATCATTTACTAATTTAAATTATTTTGACAACTAATTTATATTAATTTTGTAAATTTTAACCAACATATGTACTAGTTTAAATTATTATTATTACATGTACTCTATTTTATAATTTATTAATACGTGCGATACTTTGAAAATTAAAAATATTATAAGTATCAAAAAATATTATGTTACATATCTTATATGATAAATAAATTCTTGTAGTGGTATATAGTTTTAATTAATTTTCATGAATTAGAAATTTTTTGTTTACTTAAAGTTCTATTTAAATTTCAGTAGTTAAAAGGTAAGAAGTAAAATATACTAAAGTACTATATTGAAAAAACTATAAAAAATAAAATATTTATATAAGAAGATAATATATCCACTATGGCAGCAACAATATAGGTTAGTATTCTGAATTATATAGTATTCACACGTTTAAGTTATAAGATAATAATAATCTTATTAATTCTTACAAATATTAGCTATCATTTCTTATATTCTAGCACAATATCAACTGAAATTTCATCAGCATTATTAAGATAGTAGCAATTTAGCTACTTGTTATTTGCTATCATACCCAAAATAGTAGCACTATAGCAACCATAATCAAGTGTTAGTAGCAATTTCATAATTTCGCTTATCTACATAGTCGTAGCAACTTTTAAGATAGTAGCTAGTTAGCTATTGATTCGAATATTTTTGCTACCGTTGCTCAAATAGTAGCATAATAGCTACTATGATTGAATTAGCATTAACCAAGTAGTAGCAATTCATTAATTTAGCTACCGATATTGGTAGCAAAATTACTTTTACTAAAACTATCGGAATGAAAGATAAAATAGCTACTATTGATGGTAGCAATCTTGTAAGGCGGTAGACATTTAGCTACTGGCTAAAAGTTTAGCTACCATTGTTGTTGTGGTAGCACAAAAGCAACCACTTTGTTAATAACATCAAAAATGAGTAGCAATTTTTCAATTTAGATACCAATATATGCATAGTAGCAATTTATCGGTAGCTAAAACATGTTTTTCTTCCGCCGACAATTCACTTGAATGGTTTACAAATATATAGTTTGTAAATGGGAGGAAGCTTCGAAGATAGGAAGTATCATATCTACATTTTTTCCACGGGTCAGTTCTGTTGTAATGAAAAATCAATAACAAAACACGACGGAGCACTGCTTCCTTCTTCAACTACTTTCTCTGTTATCTTTTCCTGCCTTCTCTTATGCGATTCTCTGACTATCTTCACATGGTATCAGAGCTTTGCGTGAAGGATAGACAGTTGAATTGATCAGAGGAAGCTCACATCAAGATGGAAGGAGTAGTCGGAACTCCCGAAACTTCCACCAGAACTTTGGAGCAGTTATTGGAGTCACTGGCGGGATCGAGGACGAAGGACGTAGAACCTTCAGATCCGCTGTATGTGCATACCTCAGATCATCCAGGTATGATAATTGCTGCAAAGTTTGATGGAGGAACTGGTTTCCAGACCTGGAAACGAACTGTTTTAATGGCGTTGATAGCGAAGAATAAAATAGGAATGATAGATGGTACTGTTACCATGCCTGTTGACGATGACGTTAAAATTCGTGCTTGGAAGAGATGTAATGGATTAGTGATGTCCTGGATACTGAATGCTTTAGATAAAAGTCTCTGTGAAAGTCTTGTTTATAGTACAACAGCGAAGCAAGTGTGGGATGGTCTGTTGTCAAGGTTCGATCAGATAGATGGAACGAGGAGATTCAATTTGAAAAAGGAACTTTGTGATCTAGAGCAGGGAACTGATAGTGTAAACGTTTATTTCACAAAGTTCAAAAGGATTTGGGATGAGCTAAGCTCTGTGATTGACCTCGTCTGCTGCGATTGTAGTAAATCTGAGAAAATGAAGAAAACACTTGAAGAAGATAAGATGATAGATTTCCTTATGGGATTGAATGAGATGTATATAAATACTAGAGGGAACATTCTAATGATGAAACCTCTTCCTTCTATGGAAACAGCTTACTCTTTGATTCTTGCGGAGGAAAGACAAAGAGAAAGTAATAAAAAGAGGAGAGGAGAAGGTGAGAATAACAGTTTTGTTAATGTAGCAGAAAGCTATGGTCCACAGCAACAGGTGAAGTGGCAGCAAAATAAAGGAAAAAGGATCAGAGAGACCTGTAATTTCTGTGGGAAACAAGGACACCGTGAGGATAATTGTTTTGCTAAAAACGGTTATCCTAATGGATGGAGGTTTGGAAAGAATAAGAAGACTGCAGCAAATACTGTTAATACTGATGGATTAGACACTAAAGCTGAGTCTTCGGGCCATGAAAAATCTGGTTTAAGTGGTAGTTTGCCACGAGAGCAGATAGATTTCCTGATCGGTTACTTACAGAAAATGAGTGTGAAACAGGAAGAGACTCACTCTTGTAATTTTGCAGGTACTAATTTACTTTGCAATTCTGTTACAGAGTGTTTTAATATCAATCATGAACAGAACCAGGATGCTAAGTGGATTGTCGATACTGGTGCCACTGATCATCTTACTGGCAATAGAAGTTTGTTTAGAAGAGAAACAACACTTGGAAATAATCACAATGTTTCAATGCCAGATGGAAGGACTCAGATAATCAAGACAAAGGGGGATGTTTCTTTGGGAAAACATCTGGTGTTAAAAGATGCTCTTTTTGTTCCAAGTTTTGAACACAATTTGCTATCTGTTAACAAGTTCACTGATCAGTACAGATGCAGACTTATTTTTGATGATCACTGGTGTATGTTGCAGGACCAACAATTGAATACTGAGGTTAAGATTGCCCAGCAGATCAATGGTCTTTACATTCTTCGTACAGACTTACTGGAGAATTTCCTTCAGCAGAAAAAGATCAAAGAAGACCAGAATAGTTGCAATTTTTCTACTGTTAATAATGGTCTGTATTGGCACAACAGACTAGGTCATGCATCTCTTACTAAACTTCAGCAGTTAGGTTTAGTCAAAGATAATGACATTGTTGATATTTCTGTCTGTGACTCTTGTAATAAGGCCAAAGGACATAGGCTGCCTTTTCCTATTTCTGAAACTAGAAGTACTGATTGTTTCGATTTGATTCACATCGACACTTGGGGGCCTTGTAATGAGAAAACCTATGATGGTTATTCCTACTTTCTGAGTATTGTTGATGACAGAAGCAGGTGTTTATGGGTAACACTTATGAAACACAAATCTGAAGCTACCAAACTGATACAGTCTTTCATTCTGATGGTCGAGACACAGTTTGGTAAAAGGGTTAAGATAATAAGATCAGACAATGCTTTCGAATTGGGAGCTTCCAAGGAGAATAATGAATTTTTTGCTAAGAAAGGAATTCTGCATCAAAGATCATGCCCCCATACCCCTCAACAAAATGGTATTGTTGAGAGGAAACATCGCCATATTCTAGAGACAGCAAGGGCTGTCTACTTTCATTCAGGAGTCCCTCTCAGATTTTGGGGAGACAGTGTGCTTTTTGCTACTTATATTATCAATCGAATACCATCTGCTGTTCTTGATAAACAGACACCCTTTCAGATTCTCTATAATACTCCTCCCTCTTATGGTATGCTACGAACTTTTGGCTGTTTGGCATATGCTGCTAATGTCAAGAGCCACAAACAGAAGTTCGAGCCTCGGTCATTTAAGTGTGTTTATCTGGGCCCTAGCTCTATCAGTAAAGGGCACAAGCTGTGGAGGCTAGAAGATAGAAAGGTTATTCACAGTCGTGATGTAATTTTTTATGAAGATGTTTTTCCCTTCAAGAACATCACACGTGATGTAGACACTGAAAACACATCAGAAGACTTCCTATTTTCATCACAGCCTCAGATTTTTGATGATGACCCCACTCCACGTTTCTCGGTTCCAGGGCACACAGGTCGTGATGCTGTCAATCAACTCCAGAGTGACACAACACCGTTAATTGACAGTGAATCAGACATCAACAATGATGTTGTTCCACCTACAGAGATATCCTTGGAGGTAGTTTTGCCCTCGATACATCATACATCTCCACCTACTCCAGTTGTGCCTACAACCGCCACAGAGCCGAGTGATCTCCGCAGGTCTTCACGACATCACAAGCCTCCTTCTTATTTACAAGATTTTTTTGTTGGCGAAACAATTCATACTGCTGCAGAGGAAGATGATTTTACCAAGATTCTTTCTACACGGTTGTCAGTCAACACAGATTCCTCTTGTCTCAAGTCTAGGATTCCAGTTTCTTCATTAACAGATGTAACAGGAAAACAATCTGTTTACAGTACTGTTTGTACTGCTAATTGCCATGCAGCTACCCCAGTCCCTTTTGCACCAGAACCACACTCTTTTAGAGAAGCAGTTCAGCATTCTCATTGGCGGAAGGCCATGGCAGATGAACTTGCAGCTTTAGAACGAAATGGCACATGGGAGATTACTGATTTACCCAAAGGAAAAAAGGCCATAAGTTGTAAATGGGTGTATAAGACCAAGTTAAAAGCTGATGGTACGTTGGAGCGTTACAAGGCCCGTCTTGTTGTTCGTGGGTTTACACAGAAGCAGGGAATCGACTATACAGACACATTTTCCCCTGTGGTGAAAATGACAACCGTAAGGACTCTTTTGGCAGTAGCTGTCAAACGACACTGACAATTGAGCAGCTGGATGTTAATAACGCCTTTCTCCATGGCGATTTGAATGAAGAGATTTACATGGCTTTGCCCGAGGGCCTGTTTTATGATTCGCAAAAGGTTTGTAAGCTACGACGATCTTTATATGGGCTTAAACAGGCGTCGCGTCAATGGTATGCTAAGCTCACTACCTTTCTCCATTCGCAAGGCTATACGAGTTCTAACAATGATACTTCTTTATTCACCAGAAAAGCAAATGGTTTAGTTGTGCATATTGGGGTATATGTTGATGACTTGCTTATTTGTGGGAGTGATACTATGGAAATTTCTCGTCTGAAGTCTTGTTTAGACAGTCAGTTTAAAATCAAGGATTTAGGTGCTTTGCACTACTTTTTGGGATTGGAGTTTACTCACAATCCGTCTGGTCTGATCATTACACAACAAAAGTTCGTCAGAGAACTTTTGGATGAATTCAGTTTAGGAAATTCAAAACCAGTGGCTTGCCCTCTCGATCCAAGTGTCAAACTGAGGCCTTCTGATGGGAATCCCTTATCAGACCCAGAGATTTATCGTCGGTTAGTAGGTAAACTCAACTACCTAACTAATACACGTCCCGACTTGAGCTTTACAGTTCAATTACTATCTCAGTTTCTTAAGGAACCGCATGATGTTCACCTTTCTGCTGCTCGACATGTCCTGCGTTACATCCGCGGTACTATGGGTAATGGCATTTTTCTGAATAATCGCAATGACTTCAGTTTACATGCCTATTGCGATTCAGACTGGGCTTCTTGTCCCATTACTAGGCGTTCTGTCAGTGGGTTTTATATTCAGTTTGGGGGATCTCCGATTGCTTGGAAAGCAAAGAAACAGGCTTGTGTTCTTTGTCCTCCGCAGAGGCTGAATATCGTGCTATGAGGAAGGTGACTTCTGAATTGGCATGGTTGAGCAGATTATTGTCTGAGTTAGGAGTTGAGTCTATCACTCCTATACCCCTACATTGTGACAATCAATCTGCTGTTTTTATTGCAACCAATCCGGTGGCTCATGAACGGACAAAACATGTGGAAATTGACTGCCACTATGTTAGGGAGCAACTTCAGCAAGGCCTGATCACCGTTCATCACATTCCAAGCTCTTATCAGCTGGCTGATATGTTCACTAAGAGTTTGAATGGTCAGCAGTATCAACGACACTTTCCTCATATGGGGATTTCATCCTCCTAATCTCTTTTTCTATGGTCAAGCCGCGCCTCTGTCTTCCAGATGCACGTCTTGCGGGGGGGTGTGAAGATACAAACATGAGAATACTGGTGTTTAGCTCGTTCTTTTCTATATTACTAATTCAATAAAGTTGCTAGCTGTCTAGTAGTTGGTTGTTACTCTAAACGCAGAGTTTTACTCTTGCCAGCTGTTTCTATTTTTCTAGTCTGCTATATATATATAGCATCTTCATCTCAGTTCTGTTGTAATGAAAAATCAATAACAAAACACGACGGAGCACTGCTTCCTTCTTCAACTACTTTCTCTGTTATCTTTTCCTGCCTTCTCTTCTGCGATTCTCTGACTATCTTCACAAGTATCATATCTACATTTTTTCCACGGGTCATGGTACTTGTGACGGCAAGATATTAGATAATCTTCCAAACGACAGAGTATAGTAAAGATGATTTTAAGAAGGGTGAAGTAGGATGTCTAGGAATGGACAAAAGAGTTGGTGGGGAGATTGAATATTGATTAAGTTTATTTAAAATTTTGATATTATGTAATAGTTCTATGATGCAGGGGAGAAGAGCAAGATAGTTTCGAATGATTGTGTGCTACAGAATGATGAGTTTACGTAGTTTGAACAATACGAAGGATGGACGATAATATTGAGTGACTGTTTGGGAGATTTGATCCTTAGTAGAGTGCTTCTCAGGACCCCTAAGCCTGATGGATGGTGTTGGGGTCAGGCAAAAAATGGTCAGTTCTCTGTGAAATTTGCTTACTATCAGGCAAGAGAGGTAGCCTCGGGTGATGGTGTCACTACCTCTTACAAAAGTCTCTTAAGTGTTGCGATAAAATGTTTGAGGAAATGTTCCCTTCCACTGAGAGTACGCCTCTTCGCAAGGAAGTTTTCTAAGGTATTATTCCTTGTGGGCGCGGGTTTCACATGGATGTGGGACTACTCTCCTGGATTGGTGTACCATTGTGGTGGCTACAAAAATCTCTCACATATCTTCCTTCAGTGCAAAGTTGTCAAAGAATGGTGGGTTATGGTCATTGTCCTTAGAATATTATAGATGATCGTGGCCCACACGACAGGCTAACTCATCTTTGTGCGGCTTGGAGATAGCTAGTCCGATCAGTGCCCCCCGTGATCAGATTGGATTGGATGATCATCGACTCTGAACTCAATTAGAGTCTGTGTGGACTGGAACACCACAATAGGAGGGTTCGACATGCATGTCATGTGTAAGAGCTCGAGTGGAGCTATCCTTGCAGCAGGGGCTTACGGAGACCCAATCTCATGGTCCCCACAGATCATCGTACCTAGAGCTAATAAGACGGCTTGGAACTTGGACCACCAAGTTTTTTTTTGATAAGTGGCTGTTGAAACAGCTGGGAATGCGATACTAAGGTTCGGATTCAACCATTCTCGCTTACAAAAATATAGAAATGGAAAATGAACATGAGAGTGGAAGTACTGAAAGAAAGATATTGAAAGTACTGAAAAGAAAATTACTGAAAAGAAAGATTAAACAGGGGAGAGAAGATTTAAAAGGTTGGTAGAAGATAAGATCAATTGTACTGGCATGGAAGAGATGGAGCACGGTCGTTTGTTCCACTGTAAAACTTGTATTTTAACCGATGTTGCCGTGGATTCCCAATCGGGCTGGACTGATTCAAAAAGCAATCTGTTTCGGGAGTTCCAGATGGACCAGAGAGAGTAACATAAGGAGGATATCCACAAGCGCTTAGCTGGCTGCTTCATTTCAGACCCCTGCCATGCCATGAACAGATCTGGGACTGATCGTGGGAATGTGAAACTAACTCCCCACCAACGCAGAACAAGATTCCACAACTTTCTCGAGTGGGAGCAATGGATAAATAAGTGATCAGGACATTCAACCACCCTGTTACAGAGTAAACAATTGAGCTGGCCTATGGGGATAATATCTTTGAGGAAGAGCTGGTCCCGTGTGTTGATTCTGCCGTGTAGCAAGAACCATATAAACAGCTCTACGCGTGGGGGAGCAAAGTTTTGCCAGAAGCTACGGTGCCAGGAGACATCAACATATTCTGCTGCTTCCATGGATTTGAGATAGAAGGATTTCGATGAATATAGGCCATCGTGAGCGTCCTTCCAGGTAAGGCAATCAGCCTTCTCTTCATTTGGCAAAAACCCATCGATCATTTCAAGAAGGTTGTTCACCTGAGCAGCTTCATATGTAAATAATTGACGTCTCCACATAAGGTTCCATATCCATTGTGAGCCATTCCACCACCCCATGTCCGCAATGGAATCAGATTTTTGCTCACTGATGAGAAAAAGCCTCGGGAAACTGGACTTCAGCGGGGCTGTTCCCACCCACCGGTCTAACCAAAATCTGATTTTTGTTCCGTTTCCAACAAACCATTCAATATTATCGTTGATTACATGCTCAAAGATTGGTTTCCAGCTTCGGATGGATAGGATGGACTTCCATAAGCCTTTCCTCCTTGTGTTGATCCACTTTTCATCAGTTATGGGCAGAAAAGTGTCAACTCCATAGATTGAGCAAATAATGTTTTTCCATAGCTTGCCGTCGTCGCTTTGGAACTTCCACCACCACTTAAATATTAAAGCAGCATTCTTAGTTTCCAAGTCTGAAATGCCCAAACCACCAAGCTCCTTAGGCCGTGAGATTTTACTCCAAGCCATCAGCGGTATTCCTCTGCGGGTGCCACTTCCCCAGAGAAAATCTCTCTGAAGCTTGTTTATTTTTTGCAAGATTGTTTTTGGCATCTTGAATAAACTGAGGTAGTACAGTGGCATGCTATTGAGGACTGCCCGTATTAGCACAATCCTGCCTGCTTTCGAGAGCGTGGATGATTTCCACCCTGCTAGCTTCTTTTCGATCTTGGTCAGAACAGGGGCCCAAGTGTTACTTCGATTCGGACTGGCTCCAATACTGCAGCCAAGATATATGGTCGGAAGAGAGGAGATGGAACAATTGAGTAATCCTTTGGTTCTTGCAATCTGTGAAGCATTTAGATTTATAGGAATTGCGGTAGATTTCTGCCAATTAATTTCTAGCCCCGACATCTCCGAAAACACGGCCAGACATAGTTTTACTGATTTGATTTCAGCAAAACTACCACTGCAGAAAATTAACGTATCATCTGCAAATTGTAAGTGTGAAAGAAGAACCTGGTTTGCTCCAATGCAAAGCCCCTGTCTATCTCCTTGTGTTATAGCCTCCTCCAATATCCATCCAAGCGCCTCTGCACACAGTATAAACAAAAGCGGAGACAGTGGGTCTCCTTGTCGAAGCCCACGCGACGGTTTGATGGGTGAGGTTGGGACACCGTTTACTAGGATCGAGATGCTGGTGGTGGAGATACATTCAAAGATCCACTCTCTCCAAGTAGAGTTAAAACCATAAATATGCAACATTAGATCAATAAAAGACCAGGAGAGACAATCAAACGCTTTTGAGAAATCAATTTGCAAGAGTAAGCCGCTGAGGTGCCGCTGCTTTAACCATGATACTGCTTCATTTGCAATGAGCAGACCTTCCAAAATATGTCTACCTTTGATGAATGCGGTTTGGTTTGCTCCAACTAGTTTGCCAACAACTTTCCCTAGTCGATTGGACAGGATTTTTGAAATGACTTTGTAAATCGATCCAATTATGCTGATAGGTCTATACTCCTCAACTCTTGATGCTTCTGGTTTTTTGGGGATCAATGTAACCCAAGTCATGTTGACTCCTTGCGGGATTTTCCCTGAAGAGAAGAAGTCTAAAACTGTTTTACAGAAATCGGACCCAACTACAGACCAGAGTTCGCGAATGAGTTTGAAATTCAGGCCATCATAGCCTGGAGATTTGTTGCCATCACACGCCCAGACTGCTGATTTTATTTCCTCCACCGTGGGCTGTAGTGTAAGTTGGTATGCTTCTTCCTCGGATAATCTGATTCGATTTGAGATAGGAGGGGAGGAATTTGTGAGGGGTTTTGCCGCAAACAAGGTTGAGTAATAACGTCTAATTTCTCGGCGAATTTCCTCAGGATTACTTGATAGGTTTCCATTAATCTGGAGGGCGGTTATGCTGTTCTTCTTCCGATTCATGGTGGCATGACGGTGGAAATATGCCGTATTCTGGTCACCTTCCCTTAAGTACTTATCCCTAGAGAGTTGCTTCCAGTACCTCTCCTTATCACGGAGACTTTGCCAAATGCGATCGGATAGAACAATTCTTTGCGCAGCCGAAAGCTCTGGATCATCGTTTGTTTCATCAGCAAGGTCTAGAGTTTCTAAATCCTTGATTGCAGATTCAAGTCTGGCATCAATATGCCCATATTTCCTTGTTCCACCGCCGCAGTGGAATTTTTATTTCCTTCAGCTTCTTTGAGAGTGGTTTATCACCAAGATTCCTCCACTCTGTAGCAAAAAAACTCTTGAATTCTTTGTGATCAAGCCATCCATTAAGGGCCCTGAATGGTCTTGGTCCCCAGTTTGTATGTTGAAGGATGATTCGCATGAATCTGTGGTCTGATAACCGCCAAGAATTTCCTCTCATGTGCAGAGACGGGAAGGAGGAGAACCAGTTCGCCTGTGCAAATGCTCGGTCATAATACGACTCATCGATCTTTATTTCTCCAAGTGAATTTTACACCATGCAGATTTATTTCCTCCATTTCCAGTTGGTTTAGCCAGCTTCTTAATTCATTCATTCCGCGACTTGAGGATAGAGGGCGGCCTCTCTTCCTCTCGTCACCTCGTAGCACTTCATTCATATCTCCAGCAATTAAAATTGGCTTGTTGAAAGAGTTTTGATGAGCTAGGATTTCTTCGTACATGGATAGACGGGCATCTGGCTGGGTAGGGGCGTAAACGAAAATGACTATACCAGTAAAGGAAGCTTGGGGCCAGGTAATTTCGACAGCTATCCATCTATTTCCATTCTGCAGATATTGGACTTGGATTTCAACTGGATTCCACATAACTATTAGACCTCCTTCAGCTAGGACCTCGATCCAATTTGAGTTTGGACGTGGTCCCCATAAGCCTCGTGCATCAGGGAGTGGCTTGGATTGATGAGTTTCTAGAATGGCTACGATGTTGCACCCGCTCTCTCGAACTTCTTTCTTTAACATTGACCACCGCTCTACTTTGCTGATTCCCCTCAGATTTTGAAAGCATATTTGATCCGTCATGATGGTAGGGGGGCTTGCGACTGCTTACTCTCCTGCTTCTTCGTAGAATTTGGGTGAAGGCCTTGATGGAAGCTTCAGGTTTGGGGTAATGACAGTGCAACTTTGCCCATACGCTAGACATTCTTTTGCTTCATCTAGTACAGAGCTGGGGAAAAGGTTTCTTGAGGTAGGAGCTTTTGAACGGTGTTGAGAAGGGCTAAGGCTGTATGATGGAGAGCTGTTGTGGACTAGAGCAACTTCAAGGTGGATTTCGCTGGAGTTTGATGGGGACAGAGGGCTAGACGAGGTGACGATTGGGGATGGGATTTGGATTGGTTCAGATTGGGTGGTTTGAGGTGTGGGGGTGGAAGGCGAGGAGACCAGTGTCTGATTACTAACGGTGAATTGGGTCTGTACTGAGGGGATGCAAATTAATGCAGAGGAAGGGGAGGAAAGCTCCTTTTGTCGTTGATATTCCCACAGTATGAATTGAAAAAGGAGAACAAAGCTTTGAGCTAACTGTTCAGTAGAGTGAACCACTAAGCTTGATGGAATTTGGTCTTCCATAATGAACATTCTGGCTCTTGATACGGCGGCTGGGCTTCCCAAGACGGAGGGAGTAAACTTACTGACAACTCTGGTTTCCTAGGAGGGCACCTCGTAATTTGGAGGTTTTTAGCATGCGCATTAGTTTCAGACGGCGAAACAGCTTCACCGGCCGACTCTTCATTTTCCTCCATATTCCGGTGAGTTGAAAGTTCTTCCGACCAATATTCAATAACTCCGATCTTTGTGGGAGTGTCATCCAAGAGAACTGTAATCTCTTCATTTATAATCTGCATTTTCTGAGTTTCAATTAGGACTTGTGCTTCCAGGAAGTTTGGGATGATACGCATGTTTGTTTCGATGTGCAAGACTGAACCAAAAGATTCTGCAATTTTACGTATGGAATTTTCTGACCAGGCCTCAACCGGTATACCTCGAATCGCAACGCTGGTAATACGCTTCTCGACTTGGTCTTTGTTTTCCCCCATTTTCGAACTTTCCAGCCTAACTCTTGCACAAAGTTTGAATTGATGAAAGCTGTAGTCTGATCCATGTTTGAGAGGACGACAATAAATTTTTGGTGGGACAGGACTATGATTTCGACTATTTCTGATTTCCAGTGTGATAGATGTTTCCTCATCGCCTCCAGGGATGTTTTGGACTCAGTTGAGACTACTGCACCGCATTTGAGATGTTCCATCATTTCTTGGGATGTTTCCAGTACAATAGTATTGGAGGGTATCGTGCCCATCTCTGACTGGTGAGTGGGGTGCTGCGGCGGTGGGGGAGGTGGAGGTGGAGGTGGTGCTGGTGGCACCAGCGGACGAGGCCTCCAGGGATGTGATTGCTGACGAGAGAAGGTTTGAGGCGGCTGGTGAACTTGTTGAGTTTGGCTCACCGGAGGGTGCAGATATTTAGGGGTTACATGCTACGAATATGGATCATAAGCTTTCATATTGCAATAAATCTCTTTCGAGATGGAAGGGTTAGACTTTAGAAAATATTAAATGGAAACAAAGGAAGAAAAAAGAAGAGCCGAAAGGTCTGACTCTAACCAAACCTACAGTTTGGTCAAATGATAACAAAAAAAGAGTTCTTATGGAGATAGAACTTCTTACACTCAAAGAAGATTCATGGTGGAAGCAAAGAGCTAACATTCATTGGAATAATGAAGGAGATAAAAATACGGATTTTTTTCATTCAAGAGCCACTACAAGAATGAGAGACAACTTTATTTTTGGGCTGCAGGATAATTTGGGAGATATGTGCTATGACTGGAAAGGAATTGAGCTCCTTGATAGGACCACTTTTCTCAGATGTTTAAGTCTACAAATGTTGTCATTGATAATAGATTCATAGAAGTAGTGAGAGGATGACTGAATTATAACCACATTATTAGCCTCCGTACTCAGTATGAGTCTGGGGAAGTTTTTGCAGCCATGAAAGAATCAGGGGAATCAAATCCTCGAGTCCTGATGGGTTTGATGGACTTTTTTCAAGACTTTCTGAAGTTTGATGGGTCAGCAAGTTATTGAAGAATTTCATTCAATTCTTCAAGGTAATCCTCTTTCTGATTCTCTTATTCAGTTGTATGTGGCATTAATTCCTAAAGTGAAAGGTTTTGTAAATATCAGTGATTTTAGGCCTATTGACTTATGTAATTATGTTTATAAAATAGTTGTTAAGGTGTTAGCTAACAAAATAAAAGGTGTTCTTCCCGAGATCATTTTTGTTAACCAGTTAGGTTTTATTAATGTAACACCCCATCTCGATCCAATCGTGGTTATCACAAACTTATCACCATATATACAAACTCTACAGCGGATTCAAATACATTCCAGGACCTTGCCACGGTCTGACTACAGAATATACCGAACATTAGTACATACCAATCTTAACCAAATACATATCCTTCTTACAATCCCCTCACATCCTATACATCTTACTAACTCAAAATGCCATACGAGTGTACATGCACAACTCGTAGGCCACACTCAACCCGTAACGCTTGTACCCCATCTTACTCTCGTGACGGCCGCCTCCTGACGTTCACCTGTATAGTAAAAACAGCCCCCAAAGGGGGTCAGCACGAATGCTGGTACGATCCTCTCATGGCCCCCAAGCTAACGTGGCTACGACGACTAATTGTCGATAGCATGGAGGTTGATTAGATGCACAACATAATAGAAGGTGCAATAAACAACAAACCAATTATGAATAATCAAAGTTCAAACACAATGAATGACTGTAATGCGTTCCCTTAACTAGTGAGTCAATTACTTCACTCCTTAAGTTACATTTCCTCTTTTAATCTTAGTCCATCCTTATCTTACCTCAATCTTAGTCTTATCTTAGTCTTAGAAAACAACCATCCTTTAAAAAGGAATGTATGTAGCTTACCTCAGTCTTATAATACAAACCATCCTTTAAATAGGAATGGTTGCAACTTATCTCAAACCTTATCTTAATCTTAGAATACAAACAACTCTTTAAATAGAAATGATTGTATCTTACCTCAATGTTTATTTTTGTCGGGTCAAAAGCAACCCTAGCCAATGAGCTATTAACTCCATTGGTTGAATAAACAACTTATCTTATAATTTAGGATTTAGGTGATCCTACCGCACCATCTTAATGCCTCCTACCTTGGACTGTATGTCCAATGTAGCTGAGCCGGCAACCGACCCTAGGCAACAAGTCCGAGGACAAGTCCTTAAGCGGAAGTCGGATCTGCTTTAGATACCGACCCCCTTATTCCTTAGCATGCATGACCAGAGTCAGTCCCGGGTTCCTCACTCCCCCCTTAAGTTCCAGTTAGTAGAAGTCTCAAGATAATGTTGTTGGTTAACCTCTTTCGGTTTATAACAAACAAATATTAGAGAGCGTTCCTTAGTCTCACTCAATTCCTTACTAAACGTTGGTTAGTAAGTTCTCACGGTAAGTTGTGTTAGTTTTCAAACATCACACAACAATACAATAAACATAATGTTCCGGTTGCAGGCTTTATCTTGTTTAGTGAGCACACAAAAACAAATAGCACACAAGCCGAGGGACACCTCGTTAGCAAGCAGGTCACAATAAGAACTATACCGTTCACCGTTGGAGGTTGCTTGTTTAATCTCCCTCTGGGTCCCAATTCACAGGTCCTAAAACATTCATTCAGTTTTAGGTTATTAGTTACTTAACTCATCCCAACTTACTTAACCCACTTATCCACCATTGTTCACCATTTAATATTCACTAAGTCCTTATAGTTTTAACTTAGACTTTTAAGTGCATCATTTCACATTGTCTCTTATACTTATTCACCCACTTAATTGTCATTAATTCCCACCAAACATGTCCTTAATAACTTTATAATATCACTACTTACCAATCCCCATCATTACCTAACATTTTCCAAGCTTATACACCATTTTTAGAGTGGTCCGGGACCTTGTCCTCAGCCTAAGTCCCGGACCTTTACCTGGTTCAAACTCTCGGCTGTTTTAATGTGGTGGTCCGGGACTTTGTTTGGAACTTAAGTACCGGACCAATGCAACCTAAAATCCTCGGGGGTAATTCAGGGGGTGGTCCGGGACTTCTCACAAAACTTAAGTCCCGGACCCTATGGTTGAAGCAACTCTCGGCATGAATTTAGGTTGGTCCGGGACTTTACCCTGGACTTAAGTCCCGGACCAGCTACAGATTTTTGCCCTTTTATTTTCCTAAGTGCATTTGCACTTGCTCTCTTCATCCATAAATCACCTAAACTTTATACATGATCTTAGGCATGTTCTAATACCAAAATAATCTCTTAAACTTGTACAATTCCTTCTCTAACCTTATAACCCAATTTCTCACATAATCTCTTAACACTTGTAATATTTTCCTTACACTTCCAACATGTAAACTTTGTCTAAACTTCAACTAACCAAAGTGTTTCCTTTCCACCAATGTAACCACTCCTCAAGCATCATCATGCACAACCATTTGCTTTATCCACACTTCTCAAAGCTATATATAACCTAGCACATGCTTACTTCTTCACAAGTCATTATACCTTATTTTTTCTTCAAACTTTGTACAAGTTTCCTAGCTTCCTTCACTATGGTTTTGGTGCTTAAATTAACCATTGGATCCCCTAGTCCCTCTTAGACATCTACATCTTTTACTCAACTTACACACCATTCTCATAATCATACACTCTTATACATTCCTAATCTTTTTCCTTGACAATTTACAACATACTTTTACACTTTTTTCTTCTATCTCCAAGTCCACTCCTTACCATCAAGACTAGAACCTCATTAGTCCATCACTAGGTCTTCACTACTTACTCAAGCTTCCCAAAACTCATTGTTATATTCCCTAGTTCATAACTAAATCACCTTATAGCATTATACATCTTTTCATCCAAATTTTGCTCAAGTCTTATCATTCCTCTTAACATGACTTGGTGTGTTCAATATACCCACCAATCCTCTAATCCCTCCTAGACAACTCTAGGTCATCCCAAACCTCAAGAACTACTTAGTTAACTCATTTCCACTCAAATTCCTCTTAATGATCCCTAGTAAACCCTAGGGCATATTAACTCACCCCCACCACTTAAACACTTTGTTTTCTACTCAAATTTCACCATAGCTTCCCTAGTATTTTATCATGCCCAAATGCATTGTTTTCCTCATTCAACCAACTCACACACATCAAGTCCTTTCTCATCTTGTTTTCTTACCCAAATCAACTCATTCACAACAAACTCCATATAATGCAATAATCTTAAATTGTATAGCACTAAGGCTCTTAAATGACATGGCTCTTAGGCCCTTAAATGACTTAAACTTAAACACTGAATTTCCCACATATAAAAGCTTTCAACCTGCAAATACACCATCAATCTCATAGTAGTTATAATGCTCTTAAAACCCATCTTAATCTTATCTTACCAACTGATTCCCATTGGCTCCTTAATCACAAGTTCATAAGCTTGTTTAAATTCTTTTTCCTAGGTTATATAACCCATTACTTAATGTAAGCTTTAAGCTACATTAGTACTTATCTAAATATCACCCCTTAAAACTTAAACCACCATTAGGTAAGCATTTTACCTTGTTTTTCCAAGCTTATCTTAACTTCCTCCTTAGACTTTCTTCTTGAATGAATCTCGGCCACCCATTAAATTTCCTTTGCCAATGTTCTAATCAATATTCAATGACTCACATGAGTGCTAAACAATACACTAACCTTAAGGAATGAAAACTTAGGTTAAAAATGTGTTCTAAGGTATAAAAGTGGATGATTACCTTTGAAGTCTCAAAGTAGACTTGGGCATTGAATGAAATAGGGCCTCCACTAGTCCTTGGTGAATAAAACAAGCTAGAATAAGGCATAAAAACAAAGCCCATGAGTAGTAATTTTCGGCCATGTAGAAGAAGTGGTGGAAACATGGTTTTCTTACATTTTCATTACCTTGAATGAATGGAGAACCAAATGGGCTCTTCAAACTTGATTTTCCTCCATCAATGGAGTTTTCTCATGGCACCAAACTTGAGCTTTGGAGGATTTGAAAAGATAGGA
>JAIOTZ010002142.1:0-22994 GCA_023374045.1 Limonium bicolor | reverse complement strand
TATAGCAACATCACGCATATTGTCTTCACATAATCATCTACAAGCACCCGGACATACCACTGCCATAGTGGTTCACCGCCGACGGTGTCTGTACGAGATGAGGGAAACAATTTACCCCACGCCACCTTAATATCCTCACCTCCCATCGGCATGAACTGCGTGCATAAAACGGGTTCCTGAACATTAAGTAAGAAGGGTTAAACGAACACAATCGAAGTAAATAGATGATAATAAATAATTTATTTTCTAAGTTAATGTGACTAAACCTTAATAGATGCATATGGATATGGATCTATCGACTGCACACTACTCTGCCGTACTGGTGTGCCCTCCTCCCATCAGCTGATGGTGCAGGGGCTGGTCTAGTCACCTCCTGACTGCTGCACATCTGTGAGCGTATTTAGTCATCCTCTCTGCAACCAACTGATGAACATTCTACCTAAGCCTCTGCCCAATATCAGCAGTAACCTTCAAATGTTCCTCATAGCTGATCATCTTTCCTTGTGAGCCTTTCCTAGACCCCGGATTGCCAAAAACTTGGCGGATACCAACTTATCCACCAAAACCAATAGCGCGACCAGGATGATCCACCTTTCCAAGAGCACGAGAAAGGGGATCATATTGTCTGTTCGGCTCCCAAGAACCCTCAGTAACTTGAGATTGTAACTCTTCCTATAAAACATAAAAAATAACAAAATTCATTAATATACAGGTACACAAACAAATATTAAACTTATGTACCGAAATTAGATTCTCACCATTTGATTTATAATCTCTCTCGTGGCATCATCGTACTGAGGATTTTCCGGCGTCGAGTTTTTTGGCACTCGACTCAACTCCCACACCTTCATCCTCCTGTCGCTAGGAGCCACATCCTTTGGAAGCAAGCCCTTTTGCTCCACTCTGGTACGCGTTCGGCAATACTTTACCACCTAAGTGATGTGGTATAGATTTTTCTTCGCATTTGCCTGCTGTTTTGCACGAACAGCCTACAAATACATATGTAACGTGTAAGATAAAAATAAGCAAATAAAACTGCCAAAATGTATAAAAGACAGCGTTGAATATTAGCTCTACCTGGTACTCTGGCGTGTGATGATACTCCGCAAACCGCCTCCACTGCTCCTCAGTGATGCCTTGTACGCCTCCCAGGGTGGTAGTTCATCGCCTCCTTCTGCATCATCCGATTCAGGGTCTTGATACGCAGCACCATGAATGTACTTGTCACAGAGCCATTTCCTATGGTCGCGTAACTGTCACCCCATTTTTTTCAGGATATCCTCATTAAGAGAAGGATCAATGCAGAAACGACTCTACATAAACAATTATTAGTCATTTAGTAACACAAGTAACGAGAAACTCTAAAATCATATAACATATTATAAAAAAATAACACACCTGAAGAAGCCCAAACATAGTGTCCTTCAATGATTGTGGCACTTGCTTCCAATTATGATTTATGTTGCAGTAAGTTTTGACCAGGTGGCCATGGGTAAAGTGGATAAGGGTGGAACAATTAACAAGTGTTAATAAAATACATTCCGTGGTCCTACAACCTTGAGTTATACAACATTCTAAGACAAGTCGAAGGTTATACATAACATTTAAGTGAGGGCTTAAAAGACAATTGAGACTTAGAATTAAGAGTGAGGAGTTTATTTAAGCTTAACGTAGGCTACAAGTGATTGATGTTAGACTACCTTTAATATTCTTCAGAGTACTATTGATTGTTTGCGCAAGTTGACTAGAACTGCTACAGCGTTATCCAGGTACGATTTCTCGTACTCCGATATTTTTGCTGTTTGACTTGTGGAATGTTTGGAAAACGCTAACTGACGTTAAAGGAATTTCTAAAAAGGAAATGGTTGTGTGACTAACTCAGCTTGTGTGACTAATGAGCCTTGAATGTGAAACTCACTTGGGTATTGGTTCCTTCTATTTGGTGTTCCATTAGACATTGACTGCTTAGGGTTTACGCTTCTGCACTCTGTAGGACTGAGTGTTTGGTATTGCTCTGGGTAGTTGGTGATCTGGTGGGAATTTGGAAAAAAGGTCAACTTTGGTAAATTCTTCTTTTGACTCTGGAATCGTTTCATCCATGAGCTGGTTCTTGAGGTTTCGACGTGCGCGCGTCTTCAATGGTAACAGCAGGGGGTTGTATATCCCTCGCCCATAGGGGCATGATATTTAACAGTAGGGGGTTGTATATCCCTTGCCCATAGGGGCATTGATAATTAACAGCAGGGGGCTGTATATCCCTCGTCCACCAGGACATTTTTAATCTGACAGCAGGGGGCTGTATATCCCTCATCCATATGGACATTTATATCTGGCGGTGGGGGCCATCTCTCCCAATTGGTATTATTCCACTCTTGAGTTGTTGGTTCTTGGATCTATCTCATTTTCCTCATCCTTTGTGACTATCTGAGTCTTTCTACTCCTAACGGGAATTGGGTTTAACTAGGCTATGGATGTTCATTAACACATGATGTGGTTTTGTTTCACTAACCTTACTTTTATGTTATTAACCTTTATTCTTATCTTGATATCTTGATTTGGTGATTTGTGAAATGTCTTGCTCCTCTGTGTGGTTTAAGTGATTGCTTTCAAGCTAATATTTATTTAAGAGTTGTTTTATAAGTTATTTTTTTGGAGAATTGTACCAGTTCCATTCCAGGGAACTGACTCACCCCTCTCGGTGTGGGCTGCTTGGTTTCATTTTGCAGGTACAAATTGTTTTACAGGTGGCCACGAAGAGCATGAGTGATTGGGATGGGATTAGGTTTATGGAGAGTGAATGTATTTTATTACTGTTATGTTATGTTAAGTTTTCTCGAAGTTCAGACCGTAACTTAGTTAATTGTAATGGTTGTAATTGGTGAGGTTGGTACCGGGTGTTTGGAGCCCGATGGTCTGTAGCGCCTTTAGTTTATTTTCCACTATTGTTTTATTATTATAGGGGTGATACAGAAAGTGGTATCAGAGCGTAGTTACGCTCTGAACCCGAGAAAACAAGCCGAGTGAAGTACTTAGAATATAGGTGCACTTAAAACTGGGGAATTGGGGTAGAATTGGGAAGTGAGGATTCCAGTAAGGCACGGCTCCTAACCCTTCTTAGATTAGTGAATTATTTCTTTATACACTTTTCTTTTATGAATGTCTGTTGAGTGTGATGGTTGTTATACCGTTCCAACAATAAACTACAAAAATATATATACATACATACATATATATATAATATATATATATATATATATATATATATATTATATATATATATATATATAAGTTTGGAACGTCCTATATTAAGTACGATAAGATGTTGGTTGAGATAAATCATATATTAAGCTATTTTCACAAGCATACTTATGGAGAATACATGGCAAGAATACAATTCCTTAAGAGCAAGTACACATGCTCCTAGAAATTTTAAAGAATACTTTGGTTGAAAACAGTATACAAATAGAACTTTAAATAACTAAATTAGTATTGATATTATGTGAAAGTACTTCAACTCCTTTAAAGTTTGAAAATAAATATCAAGAATTACTTGGTACAAATTGTTGCCTAAAGGTAATATTTGGATAAATCTTAAGTCTAGAAAATTATAAAGTTAACAAACACTAGTAGCATACACCCGAACCCATAAACCACACTAAAACTCTATGCTAACTTTAGAAAGAATACACCTAAGCTAACACCCTACGGGAAGTGCCTGGTGCGACGAACTCCTAGGCCGAAAGTAGTGGGGGTGCACACCCACTTCTGGAAGTTTAGGGGCTAGACAAGCCTTGTCATCTAATCGTATAATTTTCTACGCAGGTGATGGATTGTGTTGAACTTGAGGGGAAGTGGTGGTAAGACGTTACCATCATGAAATCTTGAGCTAGGCATATTTCATTACTAGCCAGAATGAACAATTCAAAACTTATATATTAAGATCCAGTACTAACTTCATACATGTAAAGAGTTTACCGAGTCAAATCCTTGGTGAAAAATACTTACCTATGGAGTGAAAACACATGAGTAACACTAACTAAAATATCATTGATCCTTAAATACTCGGAATTTGAGCATCTAGTGAGAAATTGAGAGTTACTTAAAGATTGGAAATTCTCATGTTTACTTGGAAGTCTAACATTATACAGTATAAAATTTTAGAAGCCACACTAACAGTGATATTTACTAATGCTGGCCACGAATCCACCGGTTCCGGTTCCGGTTCCACCGGTTCCGGTTCCGGAAAATGTGTATTCGGATTCGGAACCGGTTCCAGGCGGTTCCGGGGCGGTTCCGGTTCCGGTTCCGGACTCTGTATTCGCTTCGGATTCGCTCAAATCAACGGTTCCGACCGGTTCCGGAGCGGTTCCGGTTCCGGTTCCGGTTCCGATCGGTTCCGACCGGTTCCGGGGCGGTTCCGGGGCGGTTCCGACCGGTTCCGGAAAGATTCGATCGGCTCTAGTTTCTTCGTTTTAACTCCGATTTTAGATCCGTTTGCGCGCACACGTTGCTCTTTTCGTTCACTTTACTCCTAGCTAGGTTATTCCTCAAGTTTATAATCTTAAATGTGTAAGAACCAAAGACTTAAATTTTTGTATTGAATTTACAAAAATAAAGGTGATTTTATTATATGATTCACTGCCTCGTTAAAACCTTATTAGGTAAAAACCCATTGGGAAAACCCTAATAAGGAAAAAGAGTACAGCTACTAATAGGTTACATGATTTCAATTTGGAAGTCTTAAAAGATTACATGGAAAGAAAGTAATACTAATACATTCTAAAAGATTACAATACAAAATAGAAGTCCTAAGTGGTGTTGTCCCCATTCATCTCGTACCAATCATCATGTTGCCCCTCGTATTGCAATGCGTGTGCTTGGCATCTCAGCTCGGCTAAGTCCCAATCATACTTCTCAACACAAACCTTGATTGAGTCCGGTGCAAGGCTTGATCTCTTTTCATCCAACACTCGTTTGCCCGCACTAAACGCCGACTCTGAAGCAACGGTTGATGCTGGAATTGCTAGTATATCTCGAGCTATCTTTGCAAGGATGGGAAACTTGCCTTCATGTGCTTGCCACCACTTAAGAACATCTATATCACCATCATCATCATCAAAACTAAAAGTGAAGTTAATGTAATCATCATAAGTACAAAATCCCGAACCCGATTGAACTGATCTTGGTCTTTTCAAAATACTAGAAATCAAAGAACTTCTTTTGCTACCGGGGCGTGGTGGTTTAGAAGATGAACCACTACCACTAGCAGAAGAAAGCTCATCCGGACGGTACTTTGAAGTGTACTCATCATGTAGCTTTTTCAAGGCTGCATTAACTTTTTCTACATATTGTTGAACATAACCATCATTGGGTGGACCTCCTGGAACAATACTATAATAATAATCAAGCAATTTTGTTAGACCATCCAATTTTATTTGAGGATCAAGAACAGTTGCCATACAATAAATCAAAGGAAATTCATTGAAATAGTTAAACCATTTAGACATCATATCATAAATAACACCACTAACCTCAGCAACATTCTTGTTCTCATGCAAGACATGGAAAATACTAATGCATTCATTTATGACAAGATGCACATTAGGTTCATAAACTAATGAAAACACCTTAGTTGCACTGTCAAAACATTTTAAAACATTATGTATGGCATTAGCCTTTACCCAAAAGTCCGCACCCATTAATTCTTGATTTTGTTGAACAACCATAGTGTTATACAAACTAGTTAAAATGGATTGGTGTTTCTTAGTCTTAACTAACAATTCATATGTGGAGTTCCATCTAGTGGGGGTGTCGGGAGCAAAATGACGAGGACGTAAACCGGATTCCTCACACTTTTTTTTGTACTCATTTTTAACAAGACCCGATTTTCTAATTTTCCTCATGACATGCCTAAGTGGTTCTAGTGTGGAAGTCAAGTTAGATAAACCATCTTGTACACACAAATTCACAACATGAGCACAACATCGAACATGCAAGTAATCACCATCATGCAAGAGTATGAGATTCGAATTAGCTTTTAGATAATCTACACACTTAACATTGTTCGAAGCATTATCTAAAGAAATTGAGAATACCTTGTCTAACAAATTCCACTCAGATAATACTTCAATAATTTTCTCAGAAATATTAAAACCGGTATGTGCATCATCAAAAATATCAAAAGCAATAATACGCTTCTGAAGCGTCCAAGAACTATCAATCCAATGAAGTGTAACACAAATAAATGCCTCATTAGTAGTAGATGTCCACATATCACTAGTTAATGAAACACGACCATCAAATGCTTTCATCATTTCCATAAGTTGGTTTCTAGTTTTACTATGTTGTGCAAAAGCTCTACGTTTAAGCGTATTCCTAGGCACTCTACTATATTGTGGTTGTAATGTGGAGCAAACAAAGTTTTCAAAGTAAGGACTTTCACCAAAATTAAAAGGTAACTGTTCAGCAATCATAAACCTAGCCATGCCATCTATCATTCTTTCTCTATCATAATGAAAAAAACCTGGACCGGGTTGTCGTTGGTTAAACCCGGTGAGCATAGTTTGACCACTCGTACCGCCCGCCATTGCCGCCGTATCCTTGTAGATCTTGTGCGTCTTCATATGTTTTGCAAAGGTTCCGGTTCCGGTGCCCAACGCCCATGCAAGTCCTTTGTGGCAAATATTGCAATGTTGCTTGTATGTCCCGGGCATCTGCGGATCTTCTTTCTTTGTGAAGTATGCCCACACCCAAGAAGCTTGTCTCGATTTTGTTGGAGCGGTGGTGTTGTCGGCATCATCATCTTCTTGATCATCATCTTGACCAAGATTGTGAGCATCGGATGGGGTAGAGGATGTACCTTTAATTGTAAAAATTTTTGATTTAGACAATAATTAAGATAAGAAAGTAATTAAAATTAAAGTTTGTATAAAATAAGTTGTAACTAATATTAAAACTTACCAAATGGTGGTGATATTCCCGGTTGTGTTGGCCCCATGTTTGTAGATCCGTGCTGAGAAATTGTATAGCTTCCACCTTGCGGGAGTGATGAAGGTGAATAATGTGGATGTTGTTGATGTTGATGATACCCGAATTCCATCTCGTCGATTTGGTCTTGCTCATCAACTTGAAAATTTGGATCGATTCGGAGGTTTGGAAGAAGCATCACTTCCTTTCCGATCTCAGGGCTTTGCTAGAATGTGGGAAATGAAAATTGAGAAGCAATGTGGGAAATGAACCTTTTAGTAGCTAAATGCTTAATAACACTTAATTGCACAAGAAAATACTAGTAATAAGAGAGAGGAAGAGTAGGATGAGTTGTGTGGGAGAATGATGATAAAATGGTGTATTTATAGGGGTTTTGGGGCAATATAGCCGTTAGGCTTTGTTGGAGCCGTTACACATAAAAAAAAGAGCTGTGGGAATCTGGGCCGGTTCCGGTTCCGGTTCCGGTTCCGGTTCCGGTTCCCAACGGTAGTTTCCAACGGTAAAATCGACCGGTTCCGGTTCCGGTTTCCGGTTCCGGTTCCACCGGTTGTTCCGGTTCCGGTTCCACGGTTCCGAATCCGACGCGAATCGGGCGGTTCCGGGCGGTTCCAGGCGGTTCCGGTTCCGGTTCCGTCGGTCCCGAATCTCAAAAGTTGTATTCGGATTCGATTCGCAAGGGGGCGGTTCCGGTTCCGAATCGGTTCCGGCCCGGTTCCGGCCGTTCCGGTTCCAATCGGTTCCGGTAGATTCGCCGGTTCCGGGTAGATTCGGATTCGGTGGCCACCATTAATATTACCAAAAGCCACCATTATCTAAGCGAGTACTAAGATCTAATGATCAGAATAATACTTACATAGAACAAACCCCAAGAAAAATAGTTATCAAGAGTGGGTGAACTTTCACTAGGCTAATTCATTTGACTTAAAATTTATATATAGAGTCCCTACCTTGAAAAATAAATTTTAAGATAAAGAAATCAGATTTTGGAGCTACATTATAAGAACTTCCTAAAATTCTGCTTTGGGTGAAATTATGTATATATATATAAGTAAATTTTATGAAGGAAACACTGAATGAATCGTCTAAAATACGATAGGTAATTTAAAAACAATTGAAACTTGAAAGGTCACAGAAATATTTATTTTATAGAGTTTTAGCATAGGGTTGACTAATAAAACCCTTGAAGATGATTTTGGAAGATTATTGAGGATTATTAAATATCTGAAATATTATTTTAAACTACTCAAATACGTTACACCTGATTTGTAGCTTGTTAATATAATTGATATGATAAAATGAACATATAATAGACATATAATGAATGGATAATAATCATAAGGTAAAATTTTATTACAGTTAAGAAAATACAAATACAAAACAATCAAGAGATACAGATATATGTATATCGATCGCAGATAAAATCAACAGTGCAATAAATTTACAACAAAGCTGGTTAATAAGGTGTTGAATTCTTTGATGTGTCGTTAGTAGCGGTACGAGGGCGTACCTTAGCTCTTTTAAGGGGGATATACTGGCATACTCTTCCTTCGTCACCTCATCCAGATTATGCCATGTTGCCTTATTAGCAGAATGAGAGGTGTTTGTATGTGCTTGGTTTTTACATTATGATACAGTATGTGACTCTTGATTTTCATCATGCTATGTCTTGGTATGGGTGGAAATAAAGGAATGAATTGGTATGGAATTTTATTGGAATTATCAGTCTCAGCACACCCGAAGCGGTGTGAGTGCCTACTAGTTTGATTTTAAACTTCGAGACGAATTTCTTTTAAGGGGGATATACTGAAATACCCCTAAATTAATTTAAATTAATTTAGGGGATTTCTTTTATTAAACCTTTAATAATACTATTAAGTATTAAATTATTATATGGAATTATGATATATTAATTAGTATAAGGAATTATGAATATTAAATTATTGTATGGAATTATGATTATAATATATATGGAATTATGTAAATTATTTTAGAGGGATTCCTCGTATTTAACTCTAAAGTATACAATTAAATATTTAATTATTATATTATTATATAGTATTATGAATTTAATAATAAGATTTATAAGTCAATAAATCTTGGGAAAATTTCTAAACACTTCAAGTATATTATAAAGATTTTAGAAAGAGTAGGAACATTGTTTTGAAACATAAAAGTCAAAATAAAACTAGCACAGGAAACCTATACCAATAAATAGGTTATGGAAAACCATGAAGATCGATAAAAAGAACGTCAAAAACGGATCATCCTAGCCAAAGTTATGCTATTGAAGTTTAGAGTCAAAACTTTGAGATCTGCCACATGTCAGTCAATCACAGGCCGCCCAACACTTAGTCGATTTTCTCCTTGTTTTTCGCCAACAGAAATCAGTTTTTTTGCCCTATCTTGTGACCTTCATAACTTTCTCCTCGTTTGGAATTTTCGAGTGCCGTCTTTTGGATCTCTTCTCCTTCTCCTCTTTCCAACCATAACTCATACATCTTCTAACTCATCCTACATCGACGGGAATATTGATCCAAAGTTGCCACCTTGAGAACTCGTACCCAGAATTCTGGTTTTCTCTGAAATCAGGTAAACTTCATTTGCCGTAACTTCTTCGTTTCTCAGCCAAATTTCATGTTCTTTAGCTCGTTTTGAAGAGCTCTAATCCCTCTACAACTTTCATGTTGATGACCAAAGCTAACTCCCAACCGTTTGCAAGAGAGAGGTGTCTAACGTTTCGGATTTGTCATCTCATAAAATCATGGATTTTTCCGGAAAACGTAAGGTATAAACTCGTAACTTTCGACTTAGATTTCAGTCTGTGTATTGCGATTTAGAGTGAGTTCTTGATATCAATGTGTAGAGCTATGTTCCCTCTTTAGATTAAGCCCTTACAAATAGCCTAACTCGATCTGTACTGTAAGATATAGATCCTCAAAGTCGGCCCCGTGAACTGCTCGAAAGTTTGAAACTTTCCATATTTCCGAATTCGATTTGCTCCGTTGTTGCAATTCCGGTAAGTTTCCTTCAAATTCCTTCAACCTTGCTAATCTACATTACATTGTCGGTCAAAAACATGTTTCAATTGCATCAATTACGCTTTAGATTGAGTGAATTTGAGAGAATCGAATTCGGAAACCATTAAGAACCCTAGCTTCGAAACAGAAATCGAAACCCGATGAATACTGCATTATAATTGGGGAAATTGGTATCATTAGAACCGTAATTGAATTTTGAAACCATAGAAACAAGAATCACTCAATTTGGTTCTGTAGATTGTGAGAAATTGGTGATTTAGTACTCGAATCGAGTTGGGGGGTGGAGGATGAACTCGGCTTTCAGCAGCCGTTCGATTTTAGTTAAGAGATTTGGACGGCCGAGATTAAAACGTTTCAGAATTAGGTTATTAAAGCTTTTATTAATTCCAGTAAATAACCCTAACTTGTTGAGTTAATTTAAATACCTTCCCGAATGTATTTTGACTTGAAATTTTAACCATAGATTACTTATTTAATCTAGTTTATTTTGATGTAAATTAATATGGTTTTGGAGTTTTTAAACGTAATTTATGATTTTTGCAAGTTACGGGTTTTTGGAATTATTTGGCTAATTTTAAAAGATATTTTTATGAAATAAAAATTTTATAATATGTCTAAAATGTTATAGTTACTGTATATTAAATTTGGGAATTTTTGGGCAATGGTAAATGGTTTTAAAAATTGTGTTTGTGAGTTTTTCATAAGAATAACTTATAATATATGGTTTTTAATGTAACCAAAAATTAAAGTATGGTTTGTTAATAAACTTCTTAAGCTGGGAAAAATAAGGGAAAATTAAATTAACATTTTATAACAGTAAGTTTATAAAAGTTTGGGTATTATCTTTTAAGAGAGGTGAAATTATTTACATATATGTATATATATACTTATTTAAGTAGAAACTTATGTTAAATCAAGGAATTTAATTATTTTATGTTTTACTTATTATATTATATGGGAGTTAATGTTTTTAATTAAAACTAAGGAAAATATGAATATATATATATATATATGGGAGTAAAGTAGTAACTTAGGGTAAAACAGGGAGCTAATAAATTAACATTTATAATAACTAAATATTATAAGAGCTAGAATCCTAAGATATAGTAAAAGGAATACTTTATGAAACATACTTGGAATACAGTTAAAGGCTGTAGTAATAAGATAGTTTAAATATAATGGGTTACATAGGGGATGTCTTAATTAAATTCTAATCCAGGTATACGTATATATGTATTAAATAAATAACGGGAAACACTTTATTTTATAAACCGTATATCGGTTGTAGTTATGCCTAAAAGTTTTTAAACATAAGTAAATACAATAAAACTACATAAATAATGTTTTGAACAAATCCTAGTATATATAAATATATACACATTAAACATAAATAAAATTAGATACCTTATAGGAAATATAATACGAAGAAATTAATAAGTTAAACTAAACCTCTACATAATACTAATAGAAGAATATTATATGAGGTGGTATTAGATTATAGTTATGTATTAGGCTTAAAGAGTTACCTTTGAATTTCCAAGGTTTATATAAACCATATTAAAATACATGTATAGTATTATTTGTCAATGACCAGGATGTAAATCTAAAATTGGGATTAAGTAATTAATAAGTTAAAACTTAGGAAAAATTGTGATTACATAAAATGTTGTACAAATAGATCTTATTCTATAATTAATGATAAACAAATGTAATATGTTTACATCTAGATGTTCTTAATATAAACCATAAAAAATAAGTAAAATACTTTTACATCTAAATGTGAGGTGGATTAGTAAGTCTAGATTTAATCATTTCTTAACATTTATGGTATTGAAATATAACTTAATGTTTTAAGATAGAATCATTAAAAGGATTATGATATAATCTATATTAAACGATGATTTGGAAATTTATCTAAATAATTATCCTTAAGTTTCTTAGAATTAGATAAGCCATATAAAATACATTTATTACCAATATTCAGGATGTGAGTTTACAATTAAGTGAGGTATTTAATAGTGAGAATTTATAGGAAGGTTTATAAATAGGAATTTGATACTTAAAACCTTTGAACCTTTTATTAGATAAAACTAAGTTACATAAGATATTATATTGTTATACTTTACGGTAATGGGAAGTAATGATAGGTTATTTGAATGTAAAATATGAGAATTTTCACAATAGATTATCTTATTAAATAATTAACAATTTCATTTATGAACCAAAATTTAATTCTCTGATAAATTCTACTCTATGTAGATGTATTGTCCATCCTAAATACAATAAGGGAAATTAATTTATTAGGTTATTCCTTTGAAACCTTAGGTTTTGTAAAACAATTTAAAACGTATTTAAGGCTTAAGTTTAATGAAGTTTAGTACAAAGGATTGTACATAGTCTATAGAGTGTATGTGTGTAAAAATAAAACATTTAGGAAATTAAATGTAAGTAAGGATACATAGAAGGTTATACTAAACACCTTATTGTATAGGTAATAATAAAACATATAATATACCTTGTGAATACTAAATGTAAGATTAATTCGTTAAATCTAAGTTAACTATAGTATAGTTATTCAGGATGAGAAGCTATTTAACATCTTATGACAAGTTTATTAGATGGTTGTAATTAAAAGTCATTCTGAACTAAGGATATGATAATTGAGTTTAGTGGCTCAACTAAGTTATAATAAAGTGTATCTACAACATTATGATTCCAATATACAAGATGTAGATCTTAATTAAGTTAAGGGGAACTTAATCATGATGGTTTATTTGGTAATATTGATAAAGTACGTAATCATTACATTGTGAATTAATAGTATAGTATTCTAAGATAAACCTATTATAGGTCATAAGACGATATTTATTCTAAAGTAAGAGTAAAAGTATTGAGCTTAAGAATTGTTATTGAAATTCTAAGATTGATGGAATAACATATAATGCACTTATGTTATAAAGGTGTTTAATGTGAGAATTATGGTTAAGTATGGGTAAAGTGGATAAGGGTGGAACAATTAACAAGTGTTAATAAAATACATTCCGTGGTCCTACAACCTTGAGTTATACAACATTCTAAGACAAGTCGAAGGTTATACATAACATTTAAGTGAGGGCTTAAAAGACAATTGAGACTTAGAATTAAGAGTGAGGAGTTTATTTAAGCTTAATGTAGGCTACAAGTGATTGATGTTAGACTACCTTTAATATTCTTCAGAGTACTGTTGATTGTTTGCGCAAGTTGACTAGAACTGCTACAGCGTTATCCAGGTACGATTTCTCGTACTCCTATATTTTTGCTGTTTGACTTGTGGAATGTTTTGGAAAACGCTAACTGACTTTAAGAGGAATTTCTAAAAAGGAAATGGCTGTGTGACTAACTCAGCTTGTGTGACTAACTGAGCCTTGAATGTGAAACTCACTTGGGTATTGGTTCCTTCTATTTGGTTGTTCCATTAGACATTGACTACTTAGGGTTTACGCTTCTGCACTCTGTAGGACTGAGTGTTTTGGTATTGCTCTGGGTAGTTGGTGATCTGGTGGGAATTTGGAAAAAAGGTCAACTTTGGTAAATTCTTCTTTTGACTCTGGATATCGTTTCATCCATGAGCTGGTTCTTGAGGTTTCGACGTGTGCGCGTCTTCAATGGTAACAGCAGGGGGCTGTATATCCCTCGCCCATAGGGGCATTGATATTTAACAGTAGGGGGCTGTATATCCCTCCCATAGGGGCATTGATAATTAATAGCAGGGGGCTGTATATCCCTCGTCCACCAGGACATTTTTAATCTGACAGCAGGGGGCTGTATATCCCTCGTCCATATGGACATTTATATCTGCGGTGGGGGCCATCTCTCCCAATTGGTATTATTCCACTCTGAGTTGTTGGTTCTTGGATCTATCTCATTTTTCCTCGTCCTTTGTGACTATCTGAGTCTTTCTACTCTAACGGGAATTGGGTTTAACTAAGGCTATGGATGTTCACTAACACATGATGTGGTTTTGTTCACTAACCTTACTTTTATGTTATTAACCTTTATTCTTATCTTGATATCTTGATTTGGTGATTTGTGAAATGTCTTGCTCCTCTGTCTGGTTTAAGTGATTGCTTTCAAGCTAATATTTATTTAAGAGTTGTTTTATAAGTTTGTTTTTTTGGAGAATTGTACCAGTTCCATTCCAGGGAACTGACTCACCCCTCTCGGGGTGGGCTGCTTGGTTTCATCTTGCAGGTACAAATTGTTTTACAGGTGGCCACGAAGAGCATGAGTGATTGGGATGGGATTAGGTTTATGGAGAGTGAATGTATTTTATTACTGTTATGTTATGTTAAGTTTTCTCGAAGTTCAGACCGTAACTTAGTTAATTGTAATGGTTGTAATTGGTGAGGTTGGTACCGGGTGTTTGGAGCCCGATGGTCTGTAGCGCCTTTAGTTTATTTTCCGCTGTTGTTTTATTATTATAGGGGTGTTACAGTTGCTGCGCACATGTCCACACCATGGCCTCACCAAGGAACAACTATCTCAGTTGTTCTACAAAGGATTGGTCAACCAGTGCAAGACAATGATCCTATCCTCTCTTGGTGCAGACATACTGAAGAAGCCTGGAGATCAATTCCTTAGTGGAGTTGAATCTCTTTGTGAAGAGATAAGAGATTGGGCCACCGGTGGAACCAGGGGTAGTACCGCTGGTTTATATCAAGTGGGAGAGGGCGATGCTAAATTTGACAAACTTATGCAAAGTCATGAGCAGTTGTTGGAGAGCAACGCTCAAACGTCCACGAAGGTTAGCGCTCTACATAAAGTGGTGGAGCAAATAGCAATGAACAAACTTCCTCAACAGGCGAATGTGGTTAGTGCACGACCACACGCTCCGAGCCCTGATATGTCAGACTTTCAGAATGTTGAGGAAGTCAACTATGTGAGTAACCAAGGGTATCGGCAGCCATGGCACCAGGGAATCAGCCCCCTCAACACTTCCAGAGTCAAGCCAGCTACCAGGGAGGTCCAAGGCAATACAGACCGTCCCACCCTGCATCATCATCAGAGCTGAAATGGCTGAACTTCGTGACATGATGTCAGCCCTGATGAACAAGACCAGGACACTCACAATGAGATCTCGACCATTCGGAAGGAGCACAAATCGTTGCAGTTGCAATTACAGCAACTTCTGACGCAACCGAGACAGCAAGGTCAACTCCCGTCCCAAACGCAAACAAATCCACGGGAGCACGCGAATTGGTCACCATTCTGCCTAGGATCTCAGAGAATGCCAAATAGCCTAAAAGGCTAAGTGTAGGGCGGTTCCTCCTCACGCCTTCACTATCAAACAGGGGAGCCCTTCATCTCATTTAAATTCTCTTCTAATTTTAGTTATTATTTTTAACTGTTTTCATTATAGTTTTTTTAAGTTTAAAAAAAAAACATTTTTATTGTTTCTTTTGAACACTGGGGACAGTGTTCCTGCCAAGTGTAGGGCAGGGACCCCCCCCCCCCCCCCTTGAAAAATAAGTTTTATTTATATGCATAAGTTTTGCGTTTTATCAATGTTTTACTAAACTTTTTGCATTTTTTGATTAAGATGAGATTAGGAATGACTAAAAACTTGTTCTCTCAAGAGGTAAGCTTTCTAATGTCTTATAGATTCCTGTTTTTAACTTTTTGATTCTTTTTTTATTGACATGAGTATATGATCTTGCTCCTAATTCTTTCGTTTATGTACTTCTGGGTAATAATTCTTTTCGTTTTCAAGTTGTGAAAAATCTTTTGGGTGAAAATCTTAAATAGGTTTTTCGTGGAAAAAAAGAAAGAAGAAGAAAGAAAAAAAAAAGAGAAAAAAATCTTCTTCCAAAGGAAAAGCAATATATTCCTTGAGGTTGCATAAGGTGCCTCAGAATAAAAGCAACAAACGAGAGTTTTTCCTTTTATTTTTCTCCTAAATTCCCCGTTCTTCAAAGAAACATCATGGTTTATTCAGAAACCCTTGAAAAATAGGGCTGAATATAAAACCATTGATGAGAGTCTTGGCCACATTCAGAAACTCTTGAAAAATAGAGTTGAGTGCTGGAAACCGGAAAAAGGAGAGTTCACCAAAATCCTTATGCAAAATAGCCCAAAGGTTTTTGATCGGTTTTGAAAATTCTTTATTTTTATACCCATTAGTATGTTTGATGGATATAAGGTAGATTAAGTGATACTTGTGAAATAGAGTCAGAGAGTTGAGAATATTTATCTTATTGTCATTCTAGAGTTTACCTATTTTGTGCATAAGTAATTAGTCCTTTCTAATCTTGTTTTGCTCGAGGACTAGCAAAAGGTAAGTGTAGGGCCTTGATAAGCCGTAGACTTATCATATTTTACGCATTAGATTTAGGATTATATTTGTGTAAATAGGGTTAAATATGTTATTTATGCTTATTATGTGTTCTAGTATATTATTTGTACAGACTTATGTTTTTATGAGTATTCTGTGCAAGGAATGATTTTCTAGGCAAAAGTTCAATTGAAGTCGGACTTAATGCCGGGTGGATCCTGCACGGCATGAACACAGAACAGAAAAGAGGAATTGTCGGATGCGATGCCGGGTAATAACTATCCGGCATAAGTGTAAAGTCGCTTCGGTTGACCATACGACAGCACATGTGTTCCACGTGTTTTCCAACCGATGCCGGGTGTGATGCCGGGTATATCCTACCCGGCATATGTACTGTTTCATGCAGAATTGACGGTTTCGACCGTTAACAGTTAAGCACATTTCTCATGTGTGCCGGCTACCGATGATCCGGCACGACGCCCGGCAAGAGACATATTGAAGCCTTATAAATAGGCCGAGAGTCTACATCAATGGGTACATTCCAACATACCAATTCCACGCCATTCACACTTCATTTCTGCCACATTCCATCTGTTGGTGTCCAAGGAACGTCTACAGATCCATCCACGCAAAAGAAGAAGAAGACCTTGACGGGTTAAGGCTATTAACATCTCCTTCTCCCCCTTTGTATTCTCTTCTTGTAGTTGTGTGGATGGTGATGCAGAATCCTTGTTAGGTTTTTGGTTAGGGATGATTTCCTTGTAAAACTCTTATGACCATTTATGGAATTTTCAAGTTTCTTAACCCGAGTTCTAATCTTTTTACAAGTAGAATGAAGTAGCTATTTATTCTCTTATCTCTAAGTCCTATTTAATGTTCACAAGACAAGAATAGGATAGATTAGGATTTTGGTAATCTTTAAGTTTGTTGTTCCGAAAGAGGGCATCAAGACCTAAGGTTTAGGGTTAATCTCTTATTTCCCATTATTCTGTTTGTATTCGCGGCATTAGCTATGCACGATGCAAGTATGAATATTGAGTTCCTTTTGTCAGAACTGAATCTGGAAGTGTTGTTTACGAAATGTACGATGCCGGATGGCATGCCGAGTATAAGTTGTCCGGCACGTTCAAGGCCATGAATCTGCCGGGTAGTGGAGGTCCGGCATCACATCCGGCGTATGCATTTTGCGAGACCAAATCCTCTTTGAGACTTGCCACCTTTGATTATTGGTCTTACATGGATAATCTTCCCAGATCAAAGTTAGTTTATTTTATTTAGTTTCCTTAGTTTAGAATCACATTTACTTTCCCCCCTTGTTATTATAGAATAGGCTTTTGCCCAGATTAGGACTAGTTTTCTATAAGTCCCTTGGGTACGATACTCTCGGTCGTAATATACTTACACTATACTCTGACCGGGTTTTATTTTGATACCCGTAGTAGAATTGTAGGATTAGTTATTATTTTATTCTTTTGTATATAGTTATCCTAACAAATTCTCAGTTAGTAGTGAGGCATCAAAGACGAAATCTGCTACATCCCCCTTCATCCCGCTCCACCAGAATAACTGCTTCAAATCCTTATACATCTTGGTGGCTCCAGGGTGTACAGATAATGTAGAGGAATGATCTTCAGAGAGAATCCTGTTCTGAAGTTCTGTCGCATCCCGAGGAACGCAGAGTCTGCCTCTGACTCAAAGGTGTCCCTCGCTGTCTAGCTCGTAGTTATACTTCAGACCATCAATCAAACCATCTGCTAACTTCTGCCTGATGCCCTGTAGATATACATCACTATCCTGGGCTGCATATACCTGCTCAGCTATCGTGGTCGTCTCTAGCAAGGCTAGGAGTGAATATGCTCTCCTGCTCAGAGCGTCTGCCATGACATTCCCTTTACCTTCAGTGTACTTAAGGTTGATGTCATAATCAGCCAGTAGCTTGATCCATCATCGCTGTCTCAGGTTCAGCTCCTTCTGGGTCCAGATGTACTTCAAACTCTTATGGTCTGTCATAATCTGGACTGTGGCTCCATACAAGTAATATCGCCAAATCTTCAAGGCGAAAACTATGGCGAGGAGCTCAAGGTCATGTGTGGGGTAATTTTCTTCGTGCTTCTTCAGTTGTTGAGAAGCATACGCTACCACTCTGCCATTCTGCATCAGTACCCCACCAATCCCTCTGCCTGAAGCATCACAATACACCTCGTATCCCTCGTTCCCCTCAGGGATTACTAACACTGGAGCTGTGGTCAAGGCGTCCTTCAGCGCCTGAAAGGAGACCTCACAAGCCTCTGTCCACACAAACGGGCTATCCTTCTTCATCAGAGAGGTTAAGGGCTTGGCTAGCCTGGAGAAGTCCTTCACAAAGCGTCTATAGTAGCCAGCCAACCCAAGGAAACTCCTAATCTCTGTCACAGTGCGAGGTCTATGCCAGCTCTTCACCGCCTCAATCTTAGCTGGGTCTACTGAAACTCCCTCAGCTAAGATCACATGTCCAAGAAATGACACCTTGTCCAGCCAGAATTCACACTTGCTGAACTTGGCATATATTTCTTCTCTCTCAGAGTGTCCAAGGCTGTCCTCAAATGCTGCTCGTGTTCCTCCCGACGCTTGGAGAAGATCAAGATGTCGTCTATGAACACGACCACTGACTTATCTAACTGGGCTTGGAAAACTCTCTGCATCAGATCCATTAATCTCGCTGGTGCATTGGTCAGTCAAAACGGCATCACTGTGAACTCGTAGTGGCCATATCTGGTCCGGAAGGCTGTCTTCTCTATATCTGACTCAGCTACAACAATATGATGATATCCGGAACGCAGGTCAATCTTGGAGAACACCTTAGCTCCCCTCATCTGGTCGAACAAGTCATCGATCCTGGGCAGTGGGTACTTGTTCTTGATCGTGACATTGTTCAGCTCCCTGTAGTCGATACAGAGTTTCATGCTCCCGTCCTTCTTCTTGACGAAAAGCACTGGAGCACCCCAAGGTGAGACACTGGGTCTGATGAAACCCTTATCTAGTAACTCCCGCAGCTGCTTCTTCAACTCAACCATCTCTGCAGGGCCCATCCAGTAGGGAGCCTTAGCAATCGGTCCCGTGCCAGGTATGAGGTCGATGTTGAATTGAACCTCTCTCAACGGTGGTAGTCCAGGTAGCTCCTCTGGAAAAATGTCGGGGTACTCCGACACAATGGGAACATCGCTCTGGAACTTCAGATTTGTCCTCAAATCCTGGGCATAACAGTAGTAGGCGGTAGCGCCCTTGGACACCTCCTTCATCAGGGATAAAGCCGATACAACCTTCATAGTCGGCTGCTTAGGCTGCATTCGGTATGACACTGTGACCCTTGTAGCTGACTTCAGGAGGAGACGATGCTCTGAATAGTGTAGTCTGCCTCGATACCGCTGTAGCGTGTCCATGCCCACAATTATGTCGAATCCCATGCCAGAGAAGACAATGGCGTCAAGAGGGAAGTCTGCTCCTTTGATGTGTATGCTCAAATGCTTGCATTGCTTACTGCATTTTATCAGCTCTCTGGATGGCAATAGGACTGAGCAGTTGTTGGGGTAAAACCTAACGGTAAATTGTGCTAAGGGTTTAACCTAACGGCAAGTGTACCGGTCGATTATAGCAAGTTTAAATCTCGGAGTATTCCCTGAGTATCGAATCCAAGGAGGCAGCGGCTAGTTTAATTTCTACTTTCACACAAAACAAGAAGAACTATAAATAACAGGAAATTTGGGGTTTTTGTTTGTGATGGTGAATGTTTGTAAAAGAGTTCACTAAACAATAAATAACAGGTAAACAATTTGTTTTTGGTTTTGTTTGATAAAGGAAATTCCGGTTTACTACTTCTCTCTAGATTGCAATTTCTTCCCCTAAGTGATTTCTGCAATATTCTGAATAAAACCCTAGAATAAGGATAACTCGTATTCGGTCTCCCGCTCCACGAATTCTAATTAGCAAAGACCGAATCCTAACTCTCGTTATGAATCCACTGTTTACTAATCGCTTTAAGCATAGTCTAGATTAATGGTCAGCTAGTGTTTTTAGAGGAATTACCATCTCTATACTAACCGGTTCTTTCCCTGTAGTCAATTGATAGCCGCAGTTCTCACTTATAAGCTAACAAACTGATAGACTCAATTAATTGATCAGATTAACAAGTCTAAGAATTCATAAGGGTAAAGAGCTTTATTGTACTGCAGAAAATCACAAAGGTTCAGAAATAATTATTCTAGAGATACAGTAAACCGAAATTAAAAGCGACTACTCAGCCATAGACAAAATAACAATGCTCAGTATAAACAGCATAAGGATAGAGGGATTTAGCAGAAAAACTGGTTTTAGAAGCCGTCGAGACGATTCGGCAAATTCCACTCTTGTCCGGCTGTCTAGGGTCGGACGCGATCCGGACGTCTCCTGTCGGCTGTCTAGGGTCGGACGCAATCCGGACGCCTTCTCCAGGTGCTTGTCCGGATCCGGACGTCAACCGGACGCGGCTAAATGAAGCTCGTGAGCAGGGTTTTGTCTGTGGGTTGAGGGTGAAGGTTTTACGGAGAACGATTTATGAGTGGGGGATTGGTTTATCGCAGAGGAGATTTGTGTAGAGAGGGAGAAGAGAGGAATGGAGAGACTCAGAGAGTCTGGGACGATTTGAAATGAAAGGAGGAGGAGGGTTTATAAAGGATTAGAAATGAAACATTCGTTAGGTGTGATGAGTTATTGAGCATGGACACTGCATAAATTAAGGAGGTATGGGCTCTGATAATTGCGCCGTCTGATAATTGCGCCGAAAGCCCAATTATCAGTACGAGTGCGTTTTATTTTTTCATTGCTGTGTGACGTCCGGATTGTGTCCGGGTTGTGTCCTGGTCCGGACGTGACACAGAACCTCTAGATCTGAAACTCGAAACATGTCCGGATCGTGTCCGGATCCGGACGTGAGACAGCGGTTTTGGATCTGAATCTCGGAATATGTCCGGATCGCTGTCCAGATCCGGACAGGGCACATAATTCTCGTTTGGGTCACATCCGGCTAACTTGACCCGGACACAGATCCGGACGTGAGACGTCCGGTTCTGCGTCCGGCCAGGTTGACCCGGGCACGACCAATTTTGTGTCTCTTTCCCTGATTTGTTCCCCGTTTGTTGCGTTGTAATCCTTATGATGTAAAATCTTCATTTCCTTGGGTTTTTTCCTATATTTAACATATAAAGTGCATTAGTTCATATCAAAACATCAATCTTAGGAAAAACACAGAATAAGTGGGAAACATTGCTTAAATTATAGCAGATTATAAGGTAATTAAACCTTTAAAAGCCTATATGTTTCACACTTATCAGCAGTCACGGATATCCTCTGTAGGGGCATCGATCTTAGCATGGTACGCTTGTGATATGAAGGAATGGGAGGCTCCAGAATCAAACAGGACTGTGGCCTCCACTCCATTAACTAGGAACGTGCCTGAAATTATAAAGTAGATTTTTAAGATTACTAGGCAACTTTTCCAAGGTGGCTAATCAGGATGAATTGTTTATACCTGTGATGACCATTCCATTGCTCTTGGCTTAAGCCTGGTTCAACACATTCAACCTGATCCCTGAGTTTCCAACCCCTACAATGAAGCAATAAAATTCTTATAATTTCCATTCTTATTGAAAGCTTCATGAGCAACTCAAAGTTTACAATGCTGAAATTGTAAAGTACAAGGCTAGGCCTGTCTAAAGGTTAGGTTTAGACGGCCCGGTTTCATGTGGGTCTGGTTAATGATGGATGTGGAGGCTGTGTTGGGCTTGATTCTCTTCACCCCATGATAGATAAGTCTAGCTGCCCCACCAAAAATCAGTACATCACCCGGCTTCAGGAGGATCTTGGTAACAAGGTCCATCCTCCTTTGGTCACCAAATAGGAACTCCGCGTCGTCTCCAAGTGATATGGACACCACTGGAACTCCTCTGGTGATGGACTCTGGCGATTCATCCTTGTCTTGGTGCATCCTTAGCTTACCCTCTTTTCCATAGAAGTTTATGATGCACACGTCTGAGGGTAGGTCTAGGACGGGCTCATCCTCCAATTCTTGTGTTGTCTTAACTGCAGCTCTAATGATGGTCTGCAGTTCCTCCGGGATTGGTGGCACCTCCACCTCTTCATAGCTCTTGGTGGTGTGGTTCCACTTCTTACCTAGGCACATGATCTTCACCTTCATGGTCGACCATTTCTTGAAGGTAGGGGTGTAAAAGTTTCCTCCTTTCACACCTAACTCTCTGATCTTGAGGATTAATGCATATTTAACGGCTGGGGTCAGGTACTCTCGTAGTAAAATCATCCCGGGTCTCAATACCTCACACTTCTCTGGTGGGTGTGGTTTGGCTTCAAAGGGGATGGTGGGTGTGGAAATAGGCAATATAGGAAAGAAAATATTGAAAGCTGAAAGGAAACAACAATTGTCATTAAATAAATAAGTCAAGGTTCACAACTGGTAATGAAAGGTTCGAAACAAAACAAAATAAAGGGTTTATAGTTCATCCCTTGTACATTGAAAAAGAAAAACTAGCCAGTGGAATGTAGAGGGAGTAAAATCTAAGCTTTTTGTGAGGGAAGTAGTCCTCACCAGGTGAACTCGGGTCATCACTTGCTGCCTCGACGCGGTCCACCAG
>JAIOTZ010002141.1:0-23022 GCA_023374045.1 Limonium bicolor | reverse complement strand
CCATGATCAACACGTCACCGGATTTTAGCCATATCTTCCTAGCTCGATCATTCCTCTTTTCTTCACCATAGAGGAACTCAGCATCATCTCCGATGGACACAGACACTATGGGTATTCCTAGGTCGAGGGACTCTTGTGTCTCGTCCTTGTCTTGGTGTAATCCAAGTCGGCCTTCTCTCTCGTAGAAGTTGATGATGCAGATGTCGGCTGGTAGGTCGGGTACTGGGTGTACTTCGCGTTGCTGTGCAACGCGTAGGGTCGCCGTAATTAGAGATAAAAAGTCTTCGGGAATTGGTGGGGCGGGTGCTCCGTCGGTGGGATAGCTCTTCGTATATGGGTTCCAAAACTTACCTAGGCACATCATTTTGAGTTTCATCATCTTTCCTCCGGGGTATGTCGGTGTGTAGAACCCGCCTGGTCCCACTCCAAACTTACGACATCTTCGAATAATGGCTACTTGGGCTTCAGGTGTCAGGTATCCTGGTAGTAGAATCATCCCGGGCTGGATCGCTTGGCAGTTTTCACTTGGGTAGTAGGGATTCTCAAGGCTGTACCCGTCGGGTTCGAGGTTTGGATTTATTGGGAAGCAGATATCAAAGGTTTCTACTGCATTTAAGGGTAGTCTAGATCTTTTAGCGGTACTAATGATTTAGCAAATTTTCATGCATGGTCATACAGCTTGGCATACAAGAATTTAGACATGCTTTTCAAACATTTAGGGTTTCAAGGTTTACCTGCAGCTGGGGGTGTGTCGGGTCCCTCTGTGCGGTCCATGATGTGCAACACCGCCTTCCCTAGCCTCGAGGTAGATGCCTTCTGGGAGTCTCGGGATCCCGCTCCATGTGTAGACTGGGTCTGTGGGGCTCCACGCTGGCCTCCGGGTCCCGATCTCTGGTCACTCCTCGCACCATAGCCGGGTCTGTAGTTCTTGCTCTGGGGATTCGCGTAGCACTCGAAAGCCCTGTGCCCGCTCTTCTTGCAATGAAAGCACTCTATTTTGTTGCCCTGACAATCAACGCCGGGGTGGTTCTTCGAGCATCGTCTGCAGATGTATCGGCGCTCGGTCCACTGGCTCGGCCCGGCTCCAGTCCCTAATCAGGTTACTTGGTTAGTCAACAATAAGTTATATCAACTGTAAAGATATTCAAATGCTAGGGTTTATTTCATTTTACCCCTGGGTGGGTATGAGCGGAGCGGCTTAGCCGCAGTAGCCGGGTGGCTCAACTGAAGTCCTCCTGTAGGCTTACTCCCCTGGTATCTCGCTCGCTTCTTAGTCGGGTAGAACCTATTCCTTCTCCCGCTCTTCTGTGCGCGGTCCTCTGAGTCACCGTCCTTCACCTTCCTCTTCCTAGCAAATTCCTCATCCCGCATCCGGACGGTAATCTCGACCTGGGACGCTGCAAGGTAGCAGTCCTGTGCAAAATAGGGTTTAGTAAACTCTTCACAATACAATTTTTAATACAAATTCACCGTTCAAGTTCAACCTGGATCGTGGCGTAACGACTGGGCCCCATGCCATATCTGATGCGGTGATTCAGCCCACCATAGAAGCGCTCCACTAAGATCTCATCAGAATATCCCAAACCGGGTAGTACACGGAGTAGGGCAGTGAACGCCGAGTAGTAACTATCTACTGTCATCCCCTCGGTCTGTCTCAGACTGTCTAGCTCAAGCCGCTTCTTCGTCCGGAGGTGGGCGGGGTAGTACTTAGCTCTCAGTAATGCAGTGTAAGCATCCCATCCAAAAGTGGGGTCGGCTAAGTGGGCATTCTTCACAAGCTTCCACCAATCACTCGCTGCCTCTCGTAGGTAATAGGCGGCGAGTCTGACCTTAGCCTCTGCCGGAACTCCCAAGGTGTCGAATGCAGTCTCTAAGATGCTGATGTAATTCTCCAGGTAGGTGGGGTCCGTCTCTCCTCGGAACTCCGCGGGTCGAAGGTCTGCTAAGCACTTCACCCAGTTCGTCTCTCTAGGTGGGTGGGGTGGTGGTGGCGGGGGTGCCTGCTGGGTCCCTGGCTGGAAACCCATATGACCTAGGGCCGCTGCAACTATCTCAGCGATGGTCTGCCCTGCAGCTACGCTATCCTGCTCCATCTGACCACGGCCTCGTCCTCGACCTCGTCGTCCAGACATCTGTAAATGTCGTTATTAGCTTTAAACATTCCCAAGAACTTACTGCAAGTTTTATCGCCCTTGCTGGCGGTTTAAATTCGATAATAATCGTGCCTCACATTACTAACCCTTAACCCCGTTTCCCAAATTTAGGTTTCCTATTCTCGGTACTCCTTTATTCCAGTCATCAGAGCGCAACTACGCTCTGATACCACTTTCTGTAACACCCCCGAACCGGATGTCACAGATGCCAACCACCCACGTGGTTGACCCTACAACACTAACAACACTAAGCTGCGGTCTGAACGACTGGAATTATAATCAAAACCAAATCCGAATGCAAACTGAAATTACAATCGAGTACCGAGAGTCTACAACATAGGCTTAGTTAAATTACATAACCGAAAACATAAACAAAAGTCTAGTGGCACATTGTCTCCATCCATATATTAAAACATGCTACAAGAGGGCCTTGCCCAAATAGACTACCCCTAAGGTGATTACCCTGCCTACGCTCCGCCCGCTTCCTGTTTCATACCTGTAAAAATAAAGGACTCAGCAAATATGCCGAGTATGAACGTGTGTAGCCCGCATGTTACCGGGCCACACGACTACTTGGTCGAATATAATTAAGTCCAATTTGCATGCTATGGTAAAACAATAACATTCACATACAACATTAACATAACAACACCCAATATGCAACATCAACATAGCAACACCCAACATACAATATCAGCATAGCAACACCCAACACATTAGGCATAGCGTTACAACAGCACCACAAGCATTGTAAAACAAGTTGGGTTTATGAGAGAATTTGGGTAGAGATGATCCTCACAATGGGATCATTCAACGTGGAGTGTTTTCATTTCTTTTCCCCATGTTTTCATCATGTGTACTTCTCTTTCTCTTTCTTGCACCAGGTCTAGGGATGTGAGTTAGTTCCCGTGACCGAATGGTTTAGGTGCTTATCTCTTCTTACTCCTTTATGGATTAATTGTGAACTCTCTTATTACCGCACGTTAGAGGACGTCTCCTCCTTAGTTCATACCTTGTTCATACCTTAGTTCATACCATAGTTCATACCATAGTTCATACCATAGTTCATACCATAGTTCATACCATAGTTCATACCATAGTTCATACCATAGTTCATACCATAGTTCATATCTCCATTCCCGGCGTCGTACGTCGAGAAAGAGGGTTCGTCTTTTAGACCCCAGATTATGCTCTTCAATTAGCTGATCCTCCAATCCCGACGTCAGGTCGAGACAGAGGGGTCGCCTCTTGACCCCAGGTCATGCTTCCCAAATTGCCAATCTTCCAATCCCGGCGTCGTTCGTCGAGAGAGAGGGATCGCCTTTAGGCCCCAAGATGTGCTCCACAATGGTCGGTCGAAGGATCTGATGCAGATACCAACTCCCGAAAATATACTCAATACCGCGCGGCCCGAGATGTTGTCTTCCCGGGTTATCTTCATGTTTCTCCAATTGATATTTACTCTTTATTCTCGTTGATGAACAGACACCATAGTGGGTGTCATGGTACATCCTCCATGGTTAGGGAGGAGTTCCCTTTAACAGTGTTTCTTTGTTTTCATAGTTCTCAATATTTCACCTCAAACTCCGTAAACGCGAAGTGACTAAACTACTGTGTGCGCGCAAATAACATTCAACAATGATATATCAATCATACAACACAATAAAAAGCAATCCAGTTTCATGCTTTAGTCTTATCGTCTTTTCACACAAAGCACACAGCACACAAGCCGTGTAACACGGCAACATACGAACCACACATGTCCATACCTTGTTTGAAAGCACGAGTAGCCTTACTCTCGAAGTCCCGTTCGGAGCTCGCTACGGTCCTAGAGTTAATTTAAAACAAGGCGTCAGTTTTATTATTTTATGTGATGACACTCTATAGTGTATGTTATCCCCTAGGTTTGTTGTTAGATACTTGGTGTATATCAATTCCTAGAACTTCACATGCACTTATTGTAGGCTTATCTTCCTCCTAGGCCACTCACAACTTGTTGGTATGTTAACCAAGTCTTTGGTTCCTTAGGTGATGTTTAAAAGTGTTTGAAGAGTTAGTTATGTAACAAGTTTATGTAACGTGTATATAACATAGATAAGTAATATCTTAACACTAGTATAATGGTATTATAGATCCTAGGATACCCCTAAAGTCCTTTTGTACAGAAGTTCCCATGTTTATGAAACTGCCACATAGTCCCGGTTTTGAATCACACTTAACCCTCATTTAATGTATCAAAGGTGGCTTATTCTCTCAAGATGTTTTACCAACTACCTTAGCTCTGGTTTGGGTCCATTAACAGGCTGTCATCACCTCCCTAGTCCCTCTAGGATTTCAGTTACACCAGCACTATAATAACAGTGGGAACTGGAACACTATTCTGCACTAATCCTCACTTATACCTCTCTTTTGTCATCAGTTACTTGCATTCCTACTTTCATAAGTGATTATGCCCAATCAGCTTACTTCTTTAACATCGTTCTTAGCCCATTCCTAAGACACATAGCACCACCAATACCTCAGTAACTTGTTACACAGAAACTAATACTAAAAAGGGAAATCAGAAACTGGAACGTCAACCATGTAACCAGACCCTTCTTCCTTGTTTCCTTTCTGTTTAACCAAGATCGAACTCCCAATGTTCTCCCCATGTGCTCCTTATCCCATTACCTGTTTTATCTCCATCTGAAACTCATAACTTCACAAATGACACTCGCCTCACCCTATTCACAGAAACAGAAATACTCTTCCAGAAGCATACATAAAACTGAAAACAGAAACTGCTATATTTTCCTGTAATTTCCTTTGTCTTCCTTTTCTGTTCCCAAACTGTTTCCTGTTCCGTTCTAAGTATCTGTACTTAGTTGATGTGTTAACACGTTTTTAAAACTCAAGAACAGACCAAGAATAACCTAGGCAGTGTCCCCAACCTCTTCTGTACAAAACCAGAAAAACCTGCTAAGTTAAAACCCAACAATCTGATAAGCCCTTTCCTTTCCTGTTTTCATTTTCACTCTTTATCCTGATCTCGATCTCCTCACTTGTACACTAGGTTGGCAGGGCTAAAACTCATCATCCACCCAACACACTCTCTTCCTATAATCCCCAAGAAGTCAGTGTACAGGCAACCAAACAGCTCTCAGAAAACAGACAAAAATCTGTAACTTCCACATTCTGATATTCTACTCTCATTCCAGTCTTTGTTTACCGTCTGTGTTTCAAATTTGTTTTCTGTTTTCACACCTTGTCCACTTATTTAATTGGGTATTTCAGTTAAGCTTTTAAACCCTAAGTAACCCACGTGACATTCAGTATTGAGAAGCTGATATACAGGAACACATATTCAGGACTGAAGAACTGAAAACTAAACTGATCTGAATGCAACAGACCAGGGATTTTCACATTTCCTTTCTGTTACTCGACTTCCTTCTTTTTTTTTTTCCTTTTCCAACATATACTTTCCTTGTAAGATAGATTAGGAGTTTCTCATCTTCATTTTAAATCCATACAACCCTTAAGTCCCTTCTGAAACAGAAATTATTTCATAACCGATAAGAAAACTGGTGTCTAGTTGATTCTGTTGTGTTTTCCCTTTCTGTTTCGAATTGTTTCCTATTTCCTTCTAAGTACCTGCACTTAGTTACTGGGTTAATAAGTTTTAGAGCTCAAGATTTGTCCTAAAGCCAAACTAACCCAAATTCCTAGTAAAACTGTAACCTGAAAATATAGCACTGATATCTCCTTCTGCAGTTAATTCGTTTCTGTTGGTTTCTGTTATTTAACCTACCATCCTAATTTTCCTCACCTGCTTCAGCTACTTATTTGTGTGTTCCATTATAGTTCTAGCCTTAAGCTAAACCAAATGACCTGTTATCTTACCGAGGCTTATACAGGAGCAAAACTTCAGACTCTAAGCTGAAGTTATAAACTGATAACTGTCATTCTATTTTCTGTCACAATTTTTTTTCTTCTGTTACAGATCAGTGTCTACTTTATTTTGTGATCTGTTTCTATTTTTCCTTCAGAGTTCTTTAATTGCTTAGCTGGTTGGTTCAAGGTAGTTTAGGGTGTGACAGAAACGCACTAGTGGTATTAGGTTCACAACTGAACCCATGCAGAAGGAACTCTATACAGAATCCACAGTACTCAGTAATTAAACTCACGGTTTGGTTTTTGTTTTCTGATTCTAGTTATCAGGTTAGGGTTAACTCACCAGTTGATAGTTTAGTTGTTCTTCTTGATGATCCAGACACTCTAGCAGGCTCTTGCACCCTGGTTTATACGCAGCTGAGGAAAAAGAACCTCCTAGGGAATCAGACTGGATAAATCAGAGAAGATAGTACAGAAAACTAGAGAGGAATTGTTTCAGGAAGCTCACCCCTTTCGGTTGAGTCTCAGGAGAGTTTTTTTAACAGTCCTTCTCAGAGATCTCTTGGGCAAAACTGTTAGGGACTGCATGAGGGATTCAACAGTGAAAAGGACCAGTGTTGAGTGGTAAATCTTTCAGAAGTTAGACTTGGTACTCAAAGGACAATGGGTGATATGGTGAAGAAGATTAGTTCAGGTGCTCACCTTCTTTATCTTAGTTGTTCCTCCTTGTAGTCCCTTGGCAAGTGTGAGCCCCCTGGTCCTTGAACTCTCGATTACACTGGGGTGATTGCACGGGAGTTATTTTTTTGACAACCAGAAGAGAATGACAGTGATGAACCGAAACAAAGGAGCTTGATCCTGGTTTACCTGAAGCTTATTACCAAACTTGCGAGTTGATTCTGTGTCAGGTTGTTGATGAGGTGCAGATGCAGTAGCTTGAGAAGAGGCTAGCTACACGGACCAAAAAGAGAGCATTAGCTCAGGAAGGGAAGAAGTCAGGAGGAGTAGAAGAAACAGAAGGCAAGAACAGAAACAGAAACTAGGTGAGGAGGATGTAAAGAGGGTGACTCATTTCCTCACCGTGCATGGGTTTTCCCTTCTTCAGTCCATCGTGGATTTTCCCTCAACAACGTCCCAGCACAGCTCACCAGGTTATCCCAGTAACTTCATGCATGAAGGAAGGAAAACAGAGAGGGATCAGCAACCACGTTGTCTCTTTTCCCTTAACCGAAATAGTGAAGGAAGAAGATGGAGGAGTTGTTAGTAGCTTACCTTTCTCTCTGTCTCAAACTTGCAGAATTGGGACCACGGTCTACCGACAGGGAGGGAGTAAGGGAGACATGGATTATTAATGAAATTGCTGGTCACTACCGGATTCCAGGGGCGTGGGAGTTTGGAGAGGAGACAGTGCCTGGGACTGGTTACCGGTTTCTTTACTGAGATCAAGGGAGAATAAAGTCTGCCTGGGGTTACAAGGAAGTATGGCATGAAGGATTTGTTAAACGAGGCTGGAGTTCCAAGGGCATGTTTCGTCGATTGACAAGAGAATACTTAAGGTATGGCCTTGATTGTTTGGCCTTGGTGACTGGGATTGGTCTGACGGTTTTTTTTTTGTTTCAGTGGGTCGAGCCTGCACAAGGGGAAATGGATCAACGGTCTGCAGACGAGAGTAAGGGGGAAGCAACGGTGGGTAGTGGTGTTTACATAGAATTTGAAATTGTCGTTTTTCTCTGATTCCTATGCTCATCATGTTGGGTCTGTAACTGCACCGAGGAAGAGGAGGGACTGCTACCGATGCGTGCGATATCCTTTCTTTTCTTTTCTTTTACCTTAGCTGATTTAATACCAATTCCAATTAGTGTGAGTTAGTAGCTGAAATTGAGCGCAGCTCACTCGGTAACGCACTTGGAACATGTACGGGAGGTCTCGGGTTCGAGCCTCCACGGGAGCGTCTTTGCTCCCCTTTTTATTTTTATTTTTTTCTTTTATTTGGATAGTTATACATGTGTACTTATATACATGTGACTATATATATTTGTATTGTTATTTTTATATTATAATTTCGTTACGAGGTTACGTGACGACATCGTCACTTATTCACGACGTTTTAGTTTCGTAACGCAACGTTACACATGTTTCTTTCGTGTTCGTACATATATATATTCGTACGCTATTTTATGTCCATATCATAAAACGTGTTATGGTTTAATACGTTTAATATTTAGGGGTGTTTCACCTCTTAGCATAGAAGACCATTTCATCATCGTCGTCTCCTGACTCGGACTTTTCATTTTTAGCTACTTGAAGGGATATACCTTTCCCTCTATTTCTTAATGCGCTTTTTCTGAATTCCTGTGTTGTAGTTTTAACTCGAAAGCCATTAGAGATCCCAGTATGTCTGCCAGAGACATCTTGGAGAGATCATGCACTTCTTGCATGGCATTGACTTTGCTGTCAAAGAAGGCAGGAAGAGATCTGAGGAACTTCCGAATTTGATCCTCGTTAGAGATAGTTCTTCCAAGCACCAACATTTCATTGATCAGCATAGTAAACCTTGTATCCTTTTATTCCTTTTTGAACAACTCCCAATGAGTGAGTAGCAACCCAATACGAGTTTTTTTTATCTCCTCATTCCCTTCATAGGTGAACTCAAGAGTTTTCCAAATCTCTTAGGCTGTTTTAGCTGAAGCAATCTTGGAGTATTGCTCAAGTAGTAGTGCACAGTGAAGTATTCTTACAGCTATAGCATTGAATACCAGCTTCTTGATTTGATCATCTGTCATGTTGTCGATAGATATGTCTTGTCCTTGACGATTCTGGAAGGTGTACTCTCCATGTGTTATCACCCTCCACATTCTTGGATCGTTAGACTTGATATGAAACTCCATCTTGTTCTTCTAGTGAGTGTAGTTGTCTTCATTGAAGAGTGGTGGTCGATTTGGTGCAGAACCTTCTTCTGTTGCTAGAATGCTTGCATGAGACATCTTGATCGTCTTCCAAAGCAGTTAGCTTTCTAGCAGAGACCCGCTCTGATACAATTGAAACCCGCTAGCGCTCCTGATGCGTCCCCGACGTGTCGTGGATGTATCGTGGACTCTAATAAAACTTGATAGTTTAGGAAGAGACGAGAGATAAATTTAAACTGGAAAACACATTTCGATTGAGAATTTACACACATGAAATTCACTCAACCTCCCTTGCCCCACACACGGACTCCCGGGACAGTTTCGACCTTACCCCTAAAGTTGTCAGCCCTCTTCTCACTATCGGCCTATAGTTCACCGATTGTTCCCAGACCTGTCATCCTATCAAATACCCAATGTATTGATACTCAAACCCAGTCCTCTCTAGCTCACCAATTCTCTAGCACTTACACACACTCCTAAGTCTGATCCACACTTGCCCAGATTATCTCTATCTTTTCTCTCGTACAGGGCTTACTTACATATGGAATAAATGCAAGTATATATACACGGTTGTTAGGATGTAACAACCGTCCTATTAATCCCTAGACTTCTCAGAGTTAACTACTACTTTGATTATTCACATAACAAACACACTAGACTTGCAGAGAGTCTTCAACTTGATCTGGAGGCTTGAACTACGTGTTGCCTCATGGTTGGTCAAGTTGGCGGTAGCCCTCTTGATAGGTTGATCACCACTTGAGTGCCCCACTTGCCTGATTCTGTCTAGTTCATTAAATGCTCATAAATGCCCTCTTCTGAATTCATTACGGCTATGTAATGATGTTCTTTTATAGCTTTGTTATCTTGTGCATTAATGAAATTCTTCTGTTGTCGCGAGCTTGTCTTGAACAAGTTGCTCATGTGGATGTATGTGTCTTAACTGAATGTGTCGATCCTTTGCAGTCTTCTGTCTTTGATTTTCATCTTTAAGTATAAGAGATATCTTCATACGGTGTCTAACTGGTTGTCTGTGCTAGAAGTCCTCCGAAGCTCTCCGACAGGTGCCCGACTGGTAGGGCACAAGTCGTGGATTGAGCGTGCTTGCAACCTTGCGTGCTAAGCCACTCATGACTTAAGTGCGCTTGCAACCTTGCATGCTAAGCCACTTATTCACCTGTCTATCTGAATCATGAATCTTGACAAACGCATTAGATAGACAATACAAGGTTTGCTATCATCAAAACTCAAGGATCTTGTCTTAACACTCTTATCTTAATATAAGATAATAGTGATTTGCCTTAGTTTGGTTTTTATATATATACGAACAAGTAATATCGCATAACATAGTAATAATTTAAGGCAACAATATTATATACAACCATGCATATTATTCACACAATCAAGCAATTAATCTTGTCGTAGATTCACACACATCCAAACCGAGGAAAAACCTCAGAAACAATCGGATCACATAACAACATACCGTTCACCGATGGTGAGTGTGCAGAAGTTCCGTCCCGGGTTCGCACTCTATCCACTAAGATCTGGAATGCGATATAACACTAAGTATTAAAATCCTATGATCTTAATACAATTCGGTATTTTCGAATAGACGCTACCCCCGGTAATTCACCCCGTGATTAACTAATCATTGGAACCCTGGTTTTCAAATGAGTTCAAGATTAGTTATGTCAATACTTTAATTAATGTATTATTGACATTGTTGCATCTCTTACAACTTAGGATTAAATCCTTACAACCTATCTCATCTAATCATAGGTTTAATTATGTATATACAAGTATGTATATATATATATATATATATATATATATATATATATATATATATATATATATATATATATATATATATATATTGATATGTATGAACATATAGTTTTCATACTATAAATTAGTGATACATTTGACCTTATAATGTTTATTCCTTTTATAAGTCTCGTCTTACTTATGAGTTTGTCAAGCTTGACCATCCTTGGTCAGTGTAGTTGACTTGACTAAGGTATTCAAGTCAATATTTCTATATAATTCATAATTTAATTCCTTTGAATGATATAATTCTTTTAATGTCTAACTTTCCATATCTTTAACTTTAGACCTTTATGACGTTTTATAATATGATTGTAACATAACTAAACTCCTCTCTTAATATGTTAATCATATCTATATTATATAATTATAATATACCATACACCCTCATTATTTCATCTGAACTTTCAAGTTCCTTAAATTTATACTAACTCCACTTAGCTAATATTTAACCTTATATTTGATGTCACATTATGACATTCCCAGTCATATAATAAAATTCATTTCTAAGCTATATATATTCTCACATTTGACCCTAATCTCCCATAAATTACATTCTTGCCACATTTTCCTTTATGACATTACAACCTTACTCTAAACACCTTATATTATAACATTTTCCTCTCTTATTTAATTATAACCCAAAGTTACCTCTAGTATTATTTAATTTCTGAACAGACCTCTCTGTTTTCCAGATTTGTTTCACTCACCCAAATCTTTTGGAAATTATAACTTGACCACACTTACTATGATAATCTTACAATGACATCCTTAAACTTTATTTTATACAATACTTATTAATCTAACCCCAAAACTAACCAAATTTCCTCCAAAATATCAGAACATGCCCCTGATCTATTTATAACTGCATTCCAGCCCTTATATTTTTAGATTTTACAATCTAACCCCATAAGTTTTATAAAACTTACATTTAACCTCTAAACTTCATTTAAATTGCTATTTTCATTGTTTCTTCACATAACTTGGTCAACACTCTTTCCTTATCAAAGGTTGACCACTAAGGTACTGCCTTGACCATAACTTTCTTTTAATTATGGTTTTACCCCATATTTTTTCTAAGGTTTTCATATAAGTCCTTAACTTTTCTAAAACTTATATTTTACCTCTTAAATCCATTTAAACTCTAACTTTTGGCTATGTCACACTTTAACCCCCTATATTATTTATTTACCCGCATATACTCACATAGCACTCGTTTGTTCACTATAACATTCCTTAAGTCATTAAACACTTTAAATGTCATTTTTGACATCAATCTCCAACTTAATATTACCTAACGCTTAGGTATTTTTATCCTAACTCTATTAGGTGTTTTAAAAAACTTTAGATAACCTTATAACAACAGGTTTCCTCACCAAACCAAATACTAACCAAATGCTCAAATCATAAAGCATTAAAAGTACTTAAACACTTAAAAACTTTTCCTAAATACATGGCCTTACTACAAACCTCAACCATAACTTAAAATTACATATCTTAACAATACACTCCCTCACGGACTTTTACTGTTTTTCCTAGAATTTTATGGTAATTACAAAATCACCCCAAAATCTTTATAACTTGACAATTAAGTCATTAATTCACTTAACCAATTATCCAAAGTTGTCCATATTATTTTCTAGCCATTTTAAGGACAATTTGACCATTTCCTCCACTTTACTCTCGCCCTTTTTTGGATAAACACATAAAATTTCCTTAAAGCATAAAATTGTGTTTTAAGAGTTTACCTTCAAATTGAAGCTCAAAATCAGATTTATTCCACACCACTCTCGACCCTATATATAATTATAGTGATAGATTAGATTTTACATAATCCAAAAGCTTAAGTGATGATTAACAAGGTCTAGGGTTTAGATTTACTCTTACCCTTCAAAAGATGACTTTAGCCTTGTGTTTTCTTCTTGTTGTTCTCGGCTACTTGGAAATATTTTTCTCAACTTTGAGCCATGTATTTAACCAAAAGAATATAGTATATTTAGGTTCTCAGAATGGACTAAACATTAGGAAGAATATTAAGACATAAAAATGAACTTAAGGAGATGATTTTACCATTGAATTTCAAGGATAATTCCTAGTCCATTCTCGGCCTAATTTGGAGGAATATTAAGAGAGTTAATTCTCTTTTAAATTCAAACATAAGGAGTTGATTAAGGTACACAAAATCTCAAATTTGACTCACCCTTGAAGTCTCCTTTATGAGGTGAAATCTTGATGTTTTCAGCCAACTCAAAAAGAGGTAGGAAGAGCTCAAGCTTGAGCATGAAAGAGGATGAAAAACGAGTGTTAATACTCAAGAGTTTCAGCCATGTATAGAATCAAAAGAAGGGTGGAAGCTTAAAGCACATTTTTACCTCTTAGAATAGCTTAGTCTTCCTTTGCTCCAAGCTTGTGATTTTGCCAAAGTTTTGGTTCTCCAACAACTTGTTTTCAGCCTGATTTGAAGATGGGAATGAGTTGGTATTGTGCTCTTTGTTTGGTTAATGAAAAGGGGACGAAAAATCAAGGTAGAAGAAGCTATGAGTTACCTTGTGTTCTTGAAGTTATTGGAGTTCTTCCTTGCTCAAAACAAATAAAATGAAGAAGATGAAGTGTGGTGTTCTCGACTAGAATGCAAGGAATGAAAGAGAGTTTCAATTTTGTCATCTTATGTCTTAATGACTAAAGCATGGGTTATGACTAGTACATGGATGACTAGGCTTGTTCTAAGTAAATATTATGTCAAAAGAAAATATGGCATGGGGAGGGATGTGTTTGCCGGTCCTCTTTTCCATCCAAGTGTAAATTTGTTTTTGCTTCTTTTGTAACATTAGGACTTATATGTGGTACACTTGGACTTATATCATGTGTTAGTTTGTGACTACCATGATTTATTTGTCCTAAAGTGTGTTAATTTGTATTCTTGAGTGATTGGTATACTATTCATTGTGACTAATAAATATGCATTCTTTGATTCACTCTTGATATTGGGTTCTTCTTGTACATGTTGTACATTTTGGATTTGATGTTTTATATGTGTAATAGAAGTATTTAGTTGTCCTAAGGTGTACACACTTGTGTTTCAAGTGATTTTTACCTACAAGTCATTAAGACTTCTTAAGGTATATTTTACCTTAGATGTTTGTGTTTTTGTTCATGTAATAATGTATAACATGACAAATATACTTGTAAGTTGATTCCTTCATTATGCTCCACTTATGTCCATGTGTTTATATAAGGTTTAATAACCTTCATGGACTATGTATATTTATTTATATAAGTGTGCTAGGATTTTTCATGGTTATTAATTCCTTAAGACTCCTTAGCCTTTATAATTCCATGATTTATCTTTTAATTAGGTTTATAAACCTTAGGGGTATTTCAAAGGTGATCCTTTAAAAGTTGGATGTTAGGCTTGTGACGATGATATCACGTTAGGGGAGTGTTAGGGCTGACAATTTTGGGTTTTAGGTCAAGTTGACGTCAACCCGAACCCGACCTGCTCATGTTTCACCTTAACCCAAAACTGACTTGAACCCAAAGTGGTTTAGGATTTGTCAATTCGAAAGTGACCCGGGTCACATATCCCAAACCCAAACCCTACCTGTTTGACACGAACCCCAAATTTACATGTTAACCCGAACCCGAAGTCAACCCAAAATTAAAAATATTGTATTATCAATACAAATTCTGTATAAAGTCACTAAAACAACATAGCATATCATATAAAACCATGGAACATAAATGGTTACATGATTAATATATTTAGGGTGATGTCATAACTATAAAAATATTTATTTCTTTTCTTTTTTAAAAATATTTTTGGGTTGCGGGTTAAAATCAGGTTGGCGGGTCAAACCCAAAACTGACTCAAGTTTTTATCAACCCAACTCGAAAATGTTTCGGGTTGAAAATTGTATTCCAATCCTGTGTTTTAGCATGTTGGTCTCGGGTCCGATTTCATGTTCGTGTCAAGATTGACATCCCTAGGGAGTATATGATACCCTTCCCACATCGTGATATGAGTAGTAATGCGAATGATTTATAAGGATACAAGTGGGTTGATTGCAATAACAAGGTCTTCCACTTCTAGGCTCAAGTGAGCACAAAGGACATAAAGTGGCTAGTTTTTAGCTCGAATGGCTTAAGAGCTAGGTTGTTGGACAGTAGCGTATATGGGGTTTAAAAACTCAGTCTGCCCGTTCGAATGATCACCTCTAGCCAGGATTGATTGACATATGATACTCTTCTCCTCACTCTCCGCCGAGGTTGCTTATCTTGTCTCTCAAACCAAAATGTCGTACGACCTCTAACAGCTACTCCAAATTACATATGCTAAACCTTCTCGCAAACCACCCATAGTGGCCCCTATATTGATGATCCCTACCATGTGAACACTACCTCATCATCGGTTCATAATGCTCGTGTGGTTTCCTCGGCATCCTGGAATCACAAGTTGGGGCACCTATCTTCCTTAGATTTTACTTATATTCATAAATAATATTTTAGGCAAAAATAAATTTTCTCAACCGGATTGTACTTCCTATCAAATTAAAAAAGCCACAAGCTTTCTTTTTTGGAGTCTACTTGTGTTCTACTTCTCCTCTTGAAATTATCTGATGTATGGACTTCTCCAATACTCTCTATCGATGGTCTTCATTACCGCTACCTTTTTGTTGATCATTTCTCTCGTTATTTCTAGTTATATCCTATGTGCCGCACATCCGTTATGCATTCTATCTTTCCTCAATATACGACACTAGTAGAAAATTTCTTTCATCATAAATCAAACTTTATATACTGAGAGTAATGGCGAACACATTGGTTTATGTCTCTTTCTACACTCACATGGCATCAGCCATGATACCACTTCACCATACACGTCAAACCAGAATGGAATTTCCAAATGACGCAATAGACATGTTACTGAAAATGGTTTATTGCTTCTTCATCACTCTGGGTTACCCCTAACATATTGGCCATATGTCATGACAACTACTATTTATCTTATTAATCATCTCCCCACACCCATACTTGCATACACATCTCCATACTCCAAACTCCTCAACCGCTGCACCAGGTTATCATAGATTAAAGTGTCTCAGGTGTTTATGTTATCTTTGACTTAAACCTTATGCTAACCATTAACTTGCTCCCAAGTTTGCAATGTGTATTTTTGTAGAGTATTACGTAGACCGCCATGCATATCTATATCTTAATCCCACCACAGGATGCATTTACACCTCATGACATGTTAAGTTTATTGAAACTGTATTTCCCTATCAAGACCTACTGGGCCTCCCCACTAACTCTCCATCGGATCAACCCCACGTGTGCTTACACACCCCAACAGAATGCGATGGTTGAAAGAAAACACAGGTATCTTCTTGAAACTGCGCGAGCCCTGTACTTTCAGTCCAATGTGCCCATAGAATACTGGGGAGAGTGTATATTGCATGCTACGTTTCTGATCAACAGACTTCCAACCAAGGTGCTTGGGGGTTTGACTCCGTTTGAGAGTTTGTATGGGCGACAGGTGAATTATGATAACATAAAACCTTTTGGGTGTTTATGTTACAAGACGATCATTAATGGGAAAGAAGGAAAATTCGGTCCAAGGGGACAAGCATGTGTTTACCTTGGAGAGGATCCGAGAAGAAAAGGGCATAAGGTGTTGGATATTGATACTCAGACCATTGAAGTGTGCAGAGATATTAAATTCCATGTCACAGTTTTTCCTTATACATGCGAAAATCAACGTTATGATTCCCAACATAATTTCGGCCAGCGTCCTGTTCAAGCAGAGGTTGATCAATGTTTTTTTCTGATGATGATCATGTGGCACCACAACGTGTTGAATCAGCACGTGTTGGCACTGACGAATCTACCTTGCCACAGATTCCGGTTCGGCGTTCAGGAAGAGCAAGTCACAGACCTGGTTATCTAGATGACTATGTTTGTAATTCAGTTTTTCAAGAAGTCTTGATGAAAGAGTCTATCGAGATAATGAGGGTACCGGTAATCTTATCGAAGACTGTGCTAGTCTCACAGATCTCAAACCCAATAGTTGTATGGCTTTGTTTTCTAATGTTCAGGTTGATTCTGCCTTGGACATGAAAGAACCCAACAGTTACAAAGAAGCTTCTCGACATGTGCATTGGGAGAAGGCAATGCAAGAGGAGTTAGATGCTCTCAAAAGGAATGATACATGGGATATAGTCACTTTGCCACGTGGGAAGAAGATGATTGGTTGCAAATGGGTTTATAAAGTTAAGTTGAAGTCTGATGGTTCTTTGGAAAGATACAAGGCAAGGCTGGTGGCGAAAGGATTCACACAACGTCATGGGCTAGATTACAATGAAACTTTTTCACCAGTTGTGAAGCTTACCACGATACGAGCTCTTATTGTGGTGGCCTTGAAGAAAGGGTGGTTTATTAATCAACTTGATGTGAATAATGCTTTTCTTCATGGAGATTTAGATGAAGAGGTGTTTATGAGGATTCCGGATGGCCTTGAGATTGAGGGAAGTAACAAAGCTTGTTTGCTTAAGAAGTCCTTATATGGGCTTAAGCAGGCTTCGAGACAATGGTTTTCTAAGCTTACAAGTTTCCTGACGACGTTGAATTTTACACAGTAAAAAATGATTACTCTTTGTTTTTCAAAGATGTTCCAGGAGGACGGGTGTTCATGGCCGTTTATGTCGATGATATCCTTCTTGTAGGGCCTGTGCAAGAGGAGCTCGATAAGATAAAAGCAGCACTTGATTTGAATTTCAAAATTAAAGATTTGGGGTCTTTACATTACTTCTTGGGGATAGAGTTCATTCAGACCAAGGGGGGTTATATTTTATCCCAGCGGAAATATTGCATGGATCTCATAGAAGAGTTTGATTGTCAGGACAAAAGGGCTACTCAAGGGCCCATGATCATGGGAAAACCACTGTTGGTTGATGAAGGAGATCTTCTTCATGATCCTACTACTTACAGGAGGTTAGTGGGAAAGTTGAACTATTTGTCCAACACGAGGCCGGATATCAGTTTTACGGTTCAGACTTTAAGTCAGTTCATGCAACGGCCAACCTCTGTTCACATGGAAGCTACTCTTCACTTTGTTATGTCAAAGGAACTATCAATTATGGGATAGTATTGACTGGTGGGGAGTGCGAAAAGCTTGATCTCATGGCCTATTGTGATTCAGACTGGGCAGCTTGTCCTAATACCAGGAAGTCCGTCTCAAGATACTACATTTTCTTGGGAGATAGTCCAATTTCATGGAAGACTAAGAAACAAGGATCTGTCTCTTTATCCAGTGCAGAAGCAGAGTATCGGTCTCTTCGGCGTGTCACAGCGGAGTTAACCTGGTTAACTCGTGTTCTTTCTGAACTTGGTGTACAGGATATTATACCCGTACCGGTTAAATGTGATAATCAGTCCGCGATCCATATTGCGCGTAATCCCGTATTCCATGAGCGCACCAAGCATATCGAGATAGATTGCCACTTTGTGCGCGAAAAAATACAACAAGGTCTGGTTGATGTTCTTTACACGCATACTTCAACCCAATTGGCGGACATGCTCAAAAGTCCTCCCAGGTACCAGTTACAAGGAACAGCTACCACGCATGAGAATGCGTGCAAATTGAAAGTCAAGCCTTGGTAAACATGTTTCCCCACGGCTTGCGGGGGGTATTGGAATTATGGTGTTGGGCTTAGTCAAGGGCCTGGCCCACGTGACTTATTTGTTTTCGTTTGCTTATTCTTAGAAGATAAATAGGAAGATAAATGTAAACAACACTTTATTTTTGCCAAAGTTTTAGGAGTTCTGTTTTGTTATTATAGATATAAGTACGTTACTTTGTTTACAGGAGTAATTGAATACAATATCAATATTACATACTTTCTGCCGTCTCTTCTACATATCTCTAACCTAATACAACACAAAACCCTATTTTCTAATACCCTCCTACTCAATTCCCTCAAACTGATTCCTCTCACTTCACTTCCACGCGCTCTCTAGCCCAACCCGCTTCCAACCTCGCTCAAATTACTACATGGATGTCCATCTAGCCTATCCAGCCTTCTTCGTCCCTTAACTCCCCAGTTTCCTCTTTGTCCCATAACCCCTCACCCCCATCCACTTCTCTCGTTCCTGAATGTGCCGCTTGCCCCTCACAAGACCAACCCATTATGCCACAATCCCAACCCATCATGCCACCAGCCCAACCCATCATGTCACCAGCCATCTCATCTACCTCACTCCATCCTTATTCTGCTCACCCAAACCTAACTTCTTCACCGCCACCCACAAAACCCATTGAGCCTCAAAAGACCGACGGTGGTATCATTACTCGCTTTAATCATAACATTGTTAAACCTATTCACAAACTTAATCTTCATGTTCGTCTTCACTTAAGAACTTCGTGATCCATAATGGCGAGCCGCCATGCAATATGAGCTTGATGCTCTCAACTGTAACCAAACATGGGATCTTGTTCCTTGCTTCACTTCTTATAACTTATTTGGTTGTATGTGGGTCTCCTGGATCAAACACACTTCTGATGACTCCATCGACCGTTACAAAGCTGGCCTTATTTCCAAGGGTTTCCAACAAAGCCCCGGCTGGGACTACACCGAAACTTTCAACCCTATTGTCAAACTTGTAACCATATGTGTCGTCCTCACTCTTGCTACTCGTCATGGCTGGTCTCTTCGCCAACTCAACATCAACAACGCCTGCCTTCAGCGCATGTTACATGAAGAGGTTTTTATGATCCAACCATCTGGCTTTGACAACAATCAGCATCCGATCATGTTTGCAGACTCAAAAAGACTTTATATGGTCTCAAACAAGCCCCTCGACATGGTACACCGAACTCCGCCACTTCCTCCTTTCCCTTGGCTTCATCAAATCCACGAATGATGCTTTCTTATTCTTCTACTGACAGCATAATGTCACATTCTACCTCTTGGTCTATGTTGACGATATTATCATCACCGGTAGTACACCTCTTGTGCTAACCTTATCAGCAAACTGGCAGCCCGCTTCTATTTGAAAGATCTCAGGACTCTCAACTACTTCCTTGGCGTCGAGGTTATTCCATCTACAATTGGTTTGTTTCTCACTCAAGACCGGTACATTTATGATCTTCTTCAAGCATCCGGCATGGCCAACACCACTCTTACCACCACTTCCAATATATCCAAGTGTGCCTCTTCTCAAAGACACAGGGGATTCACTTTCATGTCCCATTGAGTACCTTACGTAGGTGGGAAGCCTTCAGTATCTCATCCTTACACGTCTGGAGATTGCTTACAACACACATAAACTTGCTCAGTAGTTGGCGCTAAAGCGTGTGCTTCGTTACTTGGTCATTCACCCCCATATCCTGCAGTTATTTATTGTGACAACCTCGGTGCTACTAACCTCAACACCAATCGTCTCTTCCACTCCTGTATGAAACACATTGCCTTGGCTTATCACTTCATCTGTCAACATGTCCAACATGGCACATTCCGCATCTCCTTCGTATCAATACATGACCAGCTCGCAGATATCTTGATGAAACCCCTCCTACGTTGACGTTTGGAGTTCTTGGTCTCCAAGTTGCATCTTCTCCAGGTGTCAACGGTTATAGTATGGACTTCAGAGTCTTAACCTTTTGGATGCTATATGATAAGTTTCAAAATTTTCTTTCAAAAAATGGCTAAAGAGGGTGATGAAGATTATTTGAGATAATGGGGATCCTGATAATTAAATCAACATCATTGATTTCAGCTTCAGATAAATCAATACTCGGTGTTACTACCAGGGGCGGACCGACTTAGGTGCGTACTGTGTCTATTGACACAGAGGAAAAAAAATTCTTGAAGTTTTACTTATTTGTTATAATTAACTGTAATTTATTTATTAATTTGACACACAAGAATTAAATATATTGTATTGAACTTATAAAATTTAGGCCTTCTAAACTCATAAATTGCGGAGATTTGAACTATATATACGGTTTTTTCAATAAACCCTAAAAGCCTCAACAAAACACTGCAACTCTGCTCTGCAAAAGCTCCTCGAATTACACCAGTGACACCAACAAATATTATATTCATCCATCCTATTGAGTAGTCAGTAAACATTGAATTTCATTTTTTAATTGAATTTCTTATTTAGTGGTATGACTCAGCATTAAATTTCAGTTTTTTAATCGATTAGGTAATGAGATATACATAGATCAGAAATCGATTTTTTTTTTCTGCTGCCTAGTTTGCTCTAGTCTTGGCCAAAATATTAATTTTTTTGTGGGTTCAACTTTTATCTAGTCATTAATTTCTATATTTAGGTATTCAATAGTTCAACTATAAATTAAAAACTTGCTAAGTAATTGACCGCAAGAATTTAATCATCATTGTTGAACTGAAATACAGTTATTATAGATATGGTATAATTAATAATATTAGTATATTTCTTCTTTTATTTTTAGAAGTTTGATATGGAAATGTTTTTTAAAAGAAAAATAGTTTCATCAATGGAGCCAAGGCCCGTCCAAGAAAGAATTGATATACCGAACGAACGTGGTTGGTAAAAGATGTAAACAAAGTCGGGGTGTTGATTTGGATAATCTTCCAATGGACGGGCGTAAAAATCTAATTTTATGTATAAATTATAGCTTCTTAGTATTTGATGTCATTTTCCATTTTGTTTATTAGTACAATGATTAATGTTTTATAAGTAATGATCTTATTTTGACACATACGTTACAAAATCCTAGGTCCACCACTGGTTACTACCGTTTTAACTGGAAAGATAATCTCCCTCATCATATAAAGTGAAAATGGAGCTTAATGATTTTAGCTGAAAAAATTGGATAATGGGTTTTATGCAATGCTTCATTCGATAATGCGGAGTTATATAAAAAATTGTAAAACTCTTTAGGGATGGCTGGGGAAGTAGAATGTCTATCTGAAGTTGGTCGCTTAAAATTTTGTTTTGCAGCATAGTGAGTGGAATTATAGAAGACAAATATAGCTAAACCTAGGGAAAATTGGAGCTGACTTAGGTACTATTGAGAAGCTGAGAGTACCAAAAGATATCATTCTTAATATTATTCAATATAATACGGTAATGAGAGTTAGGCACATAAGTGTCTATTTATACAGTATACACAGTAATGGCTATATTAGGGAAATGTACAACACTACTAACGAGTATATATGTACTAAGTAGTCTAACACCCCCCCCCCCCCAAGAGCAACTTGGTCTGTGGGGTTGATCTTGCAACAATGTGAGGCCGATATCTCGTAACATGCTAGAATATGTTTTCCCTGGTAATGATTTGGTAAGGAAGTCCGCTAGCTGGTCCTTGTTAGATATGTGACGCACAGCAATAAGACCTTCTTGGAGTTTTTGTCTTACGTAATGGATGTCTATTTCTATATGCTTTGTTCGTTGATGCTAAACTGGGTTTTTTGCAATGTAAACTACTGATTTGTTGTCACAGTGGACTGGAATGGTTCGATTTCTGTGATGCCAAGTGCATGTATCAACCTACTCAGCCAAGATAATCCTGCTGTAACAGCCCGCAGTGCTCTGTATTCTGCTTCTGCAGAGGGTAGGGAGACGCTGTGCTGTTTCTTCGATTTCCAGGATATTGGGGAGCCTCCCAGCATGATGTAGTAACCTGAGACCGAGCGGTGTGTGTCCTGGCAACCAGCCTAGTCGCTGTCGCAGTATGCAAGCAAGGAGAAGTCTGGGGTGTTGTTGAGGTGGATGCCGTAGTGTGCAGTTCCCTGTAGATATTATAATGTGTGGAGAGCAATGTGCATGTGTGCCGTAGTGGGTGCCTGTAAATATTGACTTAGTAACTGTGTTGTAAAACAAATGTCAGGACGCGTATAAGTTAAATAGTTTAATTTTCCAACTAAACTGCGATATGTAGTGGGGTTAGGAAGGATTTCACCATATTTTGTGTTGAGTTTGAGTGTTGAAGGGAGATGAAAAACAAGACTGCCATTACCGTGAATACTGTGTTCTGCCAGAATGTCGGTGCAGAATTTGCGTTGTGTGATTATCATACCTGTAGAATGATGCAAAAAATCCATGCCCAAGAAAAAATGAAGTTTTCCAAGATCTTTTATTTTAAACTCTTTGTCCAATTTCTGTTTTACATTGTTTATTTCTTGTTGATGGTTTCCTGTGATGAGGATGTCATCAACGTAAATAGCAAGGAAGGTGACTTGTTTTAAATTATTTTTTTAAGAAGAGGGAGGAGTCATTAA
>JAIOTZ010002140.1:0-23032 GCA_023374045.1 Limonium bicolor | reverse complement strand
CCCATTTCGGTGCCAAGGAGTTCCACCATTGAAGGAGCTTGAGCTTGATTTTGACATATATTACTCCTTTGCTTCTAGGTAAGGAATCTCAAATAAAAACTACATTTCCTTCATGTTTTGTGGTGACCGAAAATACCTATTGAAGGTGCTTTATGTGGCTTTGTTTTAGCTTCATTCCAACCTTTCAAGGACTAGGTGGAGTCCTCTTCATAGATATCCAAACTCTCTTCAAAGACCAAGGTAAAACAACTACATTAATGTTTTTGAAACAATGTAAAATTAGGGTTTACAATGAGATGAAGCTTATAGCTTGAATACTCATTATAGTGTTTGTATATTGTTTAGAGCTTGACAAGGAATCAAATACCTTACCGGTTTTTATAAGGAAACAAGAAAGAAGTTGTTTGGAAAAGAGGTAAATCTACTAACCTAATGTTGTTTAATGCCTTAGGAGAAATGAGCTTATAATGCTTATTAAAACTACCTAAAGAGCAAATGGTGAATGACTTAGTAAAGTGTTCTCAAGAGACTAGTAAAAGGCATATGTGTGTTGAGTGTATTCGCAGGTCAAAGGCATATATATTGTGGAAATTCAGTGTTTAAGAGTTATGCATTTTAAGGGCCTAAGAGCCATGCATTTTAAGGGCCTAAGTGCCATGCAATTTAAATTATGCACTATATTGTAATGTAGTGTGAATTTGGTGAAGTTGTGTATGAGAGTGTTCTTGGTGATTCTAGGTGTTCTTGTGTGTTTAATGGAGAAAACAAAGTGTTTAGGCTTAGTAATGTTCTAGGGGAATCCATGTCAAAATTTAGGTAAGAAGCAAGAAGTTCTAAGTGTTTACATAAGGTTTGGTGAGTTAGAGGTGTTAGGAAATGACTAGGTGTTTTACAAGTGAAGATATAATGTCTTAAGTGTTCTAGAGTGTAACAAGGACTTAGGCATGAGCTTGAGGTTTTAGTATGTACCAAAGTCATTTTGGACTTAGGTAAAGACTTAGGCAAACTTTGGTAAAATAAGGAGAAAGTGTACACTTGGAAAAGAATTTCAAGAATGATATAAGGAGTTAGTTGTGAGAATTAATGCTTAAGAGATGATGTTAAGAGGAGGAGATAGCATTTTGGGATAGTAGTTATCATAGGTGAGAAACACCATTTAGAACCTAGTATAAAATGTTGTAAGTGTTAAGGAATTTTACAAGGAATTAAGTAAAGGCTTAAGGAATTAGAAAATGAGTTTCATGGATGTTGTATGTGGATATAAGGGTACCAAATGTTGTTAAGAGACATTAAGAGGCTTTAGGAGAAGTTTGGTGAAGATTTGACAAAGTTTGGGTAAGTTTAAAGGACGTCCGACCCAGGGGTCCGACCCAAGTTTGGGTCAGACAGCCTCTGTTAGACGTCAGGAAATTGTTCTGGAATGGTCCAACCCAGAAGGGTGGGTCGGACATGGGTCGGACGGTCATATTTCAAAGGAGGGAAAACGTTCTGGAATGGTCCGACCCAGTCGAGTGAGTCGGACGTGGGTCGGACGGGCATGTTTGTAAGGCGGTAAAATGTTCTGTAATGGTCCGACCCAGAAGGGTGGGTCGGACATGGGTCGGACATGCATGTTCTGAGGTCGATGAAATTCCCTGTAATGGTCCGACCCAGTCGAGTGAGTCGGACGTGGGTCGGACATGTCTCTGGAATGGTCCGACCCAGAAGGTTGGGTCGGACAAGGTAAGGTCCTTCAGACCCGAAACCACTGGAAGGGTCCGACCCAGTTGTGGGTCGGACGGTGGGTCGACATACCAAAAACTTTTTAAAAAAAAAAACAGAAAAGAATGTGACTTATGTAGTAAACCCTAGGGTGTATAATGAAGGTAACCTAGGGTAAGATAGACATTAAAACATGTCATACAATCATGTTAAATACTTAGCAAGTTTGAATTGAATAAATAATTAACCGACATTATTAATTATGTATAGGAGTGACCTACGGAGGAAACCAATCGAGGCAAGGACCAAGGTATGGTTTTCTTGCAGTCTGTTGTCTACCGGTTTACACCGGCTTGGGTGTTGTTTGTTTTTCTGTGTGTTACGACCTTATAAGATTAAGGCATTGAAAGAGTTTACAGTTGTTATATATTATGATGTTGTACCATTGTGACTCCTTCTCTTGGTGTGTCTAACAAGACCTAAACACTTACTTGTGTGTGACTTAACAAAATATTGTGTGATCACTAACAAGTGCTAACCGGGGGAGTGAGGAGTCCGGTCATGTTCCGGCCACGCGTGTGAGGACGGGAGTCGATATCATATCCGGTTCGGCTCTCTTGGTGTATGTATAGGTTGTATTCCAATTTGGTTTCTACCTTCCCTTAGCTTATCCAAAGCTAGTTACTGACTCACGTCGGGCCACAGGGGCATACGAATGTTATTTCGGTGTGCTTGGGATTACTATATCCGACACACCTTGGGTATAAGTTAACCGTTCGATATAACTGGACGGTAACGAGGTTGGTAACGAGCTTAGCATGAGATTGGCATTAATCTCTAGGCTCACTATGTATACTAACTATGGTGGAAGGTTCCTTGTAAGAACCGATTTTATGGTGTTATGTATTGTTGTTGTGCTATGCAATTTCCCTTGCTATGCTATGGTATATTTATGTTGGATGTTTTAAAATGAATGCCATGTTGTCATGACAATTGGTTGCGCGTATCCCGGTAGCCGATGGGCTGCGCGTTAACCATACCAGCAAAGGTTGCTGACCCCCTCGGGGCTCCAATTTTATTGCAGGATGAGGATCGAAGAAGCGGAGTGGCTCTAGATCCTAGGTCGATCATGTACTTTTGGTTGTTTTGGTTGTTGAGCCCGGGATGCGCCTGTGCTCCCGAGGCATTACATTTTGGTACCGTTCGTTAAACAGTGGTGGATGTTTACAGTTGGTAGTGGTGATGTAAATTAAATACTCGGTATGGTTGGTTATATATATATATATATGGATGTTAGGATCTATGCTCGGGAGTCTGATCATCAGACCGATGCACTTGTATTTATTCTGCCTAGTTAACCACGTGGGTGGTTAACGGCATTGTAACACCAAGCGTTTAATTATTGTTGGTTGGTTTTCCGCTGCGATTTCAGTAGTTGATAGGGGCGTAGTAGGGGTGTTACATTATCAGAGGGATGTAGATATAGTGGGTCACCAAAATCTTGATTCCCGATTAGGGTTTCTTCTTGTAATGCAGAATCGACACGTTCTTCTTCGTCGATTTCACGCCTGTTATCACTGAGGTTGCCGTCGTCGACTTCTTGATTCGCCATGGTCGTTGATTAGCAGCTTTCTCACTCTCTTGCTCTGATACCATGTGAGAAGTGAGAGGCTTCGAGCAGGGAGAGAAGAGCGAAGAAGCAGCAGAAACAATTTAGTACTTTCTGATTATTCCATCAGTCAATAGAGTGAAGTGTATATGTCTGTGTGAAATAATAGGAGTTAATACAGAGGAGAAAAGTAACTCCGCTACTACTACATTATGTCTATGTCTAACATATATATATATACTAGTGTGGTACATGTATACATATATTCCTAATAACAGATCTTGAGGTTTGATTCCGAGACATTTGGTAATGTTCATTTTAGATTTATGTTGGAGGACTTTCAACATACTGAATTGGTGGGGCAACCTGATAAACATTCCTACCTTAAATAGGCGTTTCTACGTTTATATTCACTGCCTGGAGGATATGGTCTGTCGGCAATTGCTTAGTTTTTTATGGCATCACCCCGGAATTGGATCGAATCATTGACCACAACAAATTGCTTACTTTGCCATGGGTAACTAGGAACTCGGAATCCAGGGGAGTAAGCTATGATCACTTGTCCTTTGCAACTAATATCATTTATATTCTAGTACTAGTAGCCTAGTTGTCTTGTAACTGAGTTCCACCCGGCCTGACCTGTTTGGAGTTGCTAAATTACGAGTTCAGTTGCTCTCAAATGCTTTAACTACGTTGTATTACTGTCTTTGTAACCAGGTTTCGATAGTCTTTGGCTTGCACTTTTTTGCCTTCTTTCCTCCGATTAATGACCAGAAAAAGAATGTAAACGGTCTTAAAAAATTGAATTTAATAACAAATATTTTATAATTAAAGTACTTGTACTGTACATTATTCACCACTCCTTTTCAATACTCACTTTCTCTTGTCAAGCATTTTCCCCAACATGTACACCTTTGCTTAAGTGTCCAAATCTTAATTGTCTGGACGATCTCTCCTGGGATCCTAGTTAATTGAATTAATTAGCCTTTTAGCCGCTTGGGTATGTGCCTTCTCAGTTTTCAGACAAGTGTAGTCGTTGAGTGCGGTGTTTCTTGTCTCTTAGTTGAAAGATTCGAAGGGCAGGGCACATATCCATACATTTGTGATTGGTAATACACACGTTCTGAGTTGGCAAAGTTTCGGATAATATGTTAATCTAAGTTATGTCTTTTAGAAGGTAATTGTACGTTTCAAATGTTGCAATTGGATATCATCGTTGTAATGCGTAGGTTTTACAAGGCTTCTGATCGTTCATTTTAATATAGTCGAGATCTAAAATATGTTTGTCTGTTAAATCACTGTATTGAACACTAGATACGCATCAGTAAATATAATTACTTGTATATGTCTTATTCTTGTGTCGTTCCAATATTAGTACTGAACCAGTAACTATTGTAACTGTAAATACCGATAACATATACTTAAAGAATTCTGTGAGATTATAAAGGAAGAAGAAATGGAAATGCTTAAGAGTTTGTGTTGTCGTAGAGGAGTTGATTCAAAAGAAGAGAAGGGTCAATATTGTCGTAGCTGGTGGGCACTATTTATTCTGTGTGCTTGCTCTGCATTAGCTGTCTTAACTTCGGCCACTATCTATAAAAAAAAGGTACAACTAATATATACTCCCTCCGTCCTGAATTGACCGTCTTGTTTACTATTTGGACATGTCGTTTGACTTCAATTTTTAACATATAAGATAAATTATTTTGAAAATTTAAGTTTTACATATGATTCCTTACATGATAAACTATATGTTACTAAATTTAGTTTTATAAATTATTTTATCTTATATGTTTAATATTGAAGTGGAAAAACGTGCCATAAAGCAAACAGGACGGTCAATTCAGGACGGAGGGAGTAGTTTCTTTTGGAAATATTATAGAACTCCAATAGATGGATTACGTGCACCGCTGGTTCAAAAAATTATAACCCTTTGTCAAGGTGGGCAGAAACGTTCTTCCAGTTGTGGATTAATTATGCTCATGTTGTTTCTTATAAAAGCACTCTTTATAGTGGCTGGTGATGATTGATTCGACAAAAATTTGTAGAAATAGTGTCAAAAGGGAAACCTGAAATGTCTATTTAAGGCTAACAAAACTATATGGTGCACTAAACCCATTCAAATTGCTAGCAACTTGCCACTATTCCTTTTTTTTAACAAGTGGTCTATTTCAAGAGTTGTGGCAATTTCAAGAGTTATGGCAGTTTCATTTTATTTTGATTGTAGTGGATGCTTAATTGGGAGTTAAGGCAATTAAGGGAGTTATGTTCATTTTATTGTAGAGGAACGGTTATGTTTGGTTAGTGGGCTGATTTATTTAGTTATTTATTTAGGGCATTTGATAAGCGTGAAATATATATACTTTTGAGAGTTTATTGACCTATTATTCGCATCATTTTTGGGCAATATTTATCACTTATCATATGTTTTTCCTTAGATTTATGTTTTGATGTGAACTGATACATTTTATGTGTCAAATGCTGAAAAATTCTAGGAAATGCATATATTGTCTCATAAGGATTCCAACGCAAGACACGGGAAGCAAAACGGAGTTCAAACGAAGAACCTAAGCCCCATTGAAGTTCTGTTCGATCTTTCGTCCGGACCTGCAAGGTTAGACAAGTGCCGAGAAGCTCAGAAGATATGTCTGGACATGCCGAAGATTTCTAGTGGAACAAATTATAATCCCGTCCGGACTTCCGTCTGAACAAGTTGGGTAGGATAACAAAGATACGTCCAGATGAGTGAGGTCGGACACAAATCTAAATGCCTTAGGAAGAAAAGTTTCCCTCGACACCTAGTGAGATGTCCTGGCATACGAGTCCGGATGTAAACCTGGACGCGCCTAAATCTTCGGCTCCAGACGTCGCGTGTTTAAGGAAAATAAGATAAAAACTTATCTATACGATCGCTGCTATATATTTTGTAAATTAGGGTTAACAGACGCATACTGAAATACCCCTAACCTTTAAAACTTAATTAAATGATCTATAATGATCTAAGATGGTTAATAAACATCAAAATATTATTGGGGAACAATCTAAAAGATCTCAACAAGGCAAAACACGCCTTAAGATCGGTAAAGCCAAAAATGTGCTTTAAAGCACCATAAAGATTGTATGACCTCAAATAGGATCCAAAGTGGATTCCTAAGTATATAATGAAGTAAGGAACACAACAAAACCGTTCTCAAAGAAAACTAAGCTCAGAAACAACCGTGACACAAAAATGTGCACTAAAACACCTTAAAGCACGTTTTTGTGTATGAGCTCAAAGATAATGACTTTTTGTCATTTAAAGACTGGAATATATTATTTAAATCATTAATTTGATATAATAGACTATTTTATAAAGTCTAAATCAAAGTTTGAAAATAAAAATCAAAATATGCCATTTAAGTATGAATAGTAACCCAAATAGTGCATTTTGGACAAATTGACCAAGTTTGGTCAATGGTCAATTAATTGACCCATTTGACACCATGGCAGTCGGCAGGCAAGGAGGAGGGAGACAGCTCACAAACATTGATTGCTAATTAGTTACCTAACACCATTTACTTTTGAAAAAGTTACTTTTCTTACTTTTTCAATCAATTAAGCCATTCCAATCATTCCCTTGCCTCTTGCCCATTCCAGCCGAGCAGCAGCCTTCCAGAACCTCTCACATTGTTCTTGAGTTAGGAAGACAATTCAAACTCTTAAGCTCTTAAGGTAAGGTTTTAAGGCCATTTTAGCTCTTTTTCTTCATCTCTTCACTACCTACACTTAGATCTCGTGGCTCATCAATTCCTATGGCTCATTCTCAGTGTTCTAAGGTTAGAACAAGCACCAAACTCGGCTGAAGCAAGTCTAGGGGCCAAGGTTGTTCAAATTTGCATTTTAAGGTAAAAACATACCTTAAGCCTTTCTATTCTTCATCCGGTTTTCTTCCTTTGATTTTTATGAGTTTATACACTCATAATCTTCATATTTACATGTTCATTCAGTTGGTTAGCCATTTGGAGCAAGGGTGGCCGAGATCTAAAGCAAATACCCTCTTTTAAGGCATTTTGCCAAGGTAAAACCTATTACCACAGCAGCTTGTTGTTGTCTAGCTATTTCCTATGTCTATATGGTGAATTTAACACCTTGTGGTGTGTTTAAATCAGGCCGAATTCCTCTTGAAGTTCCCTTGCATTTTTAAGGTGATTTTTGCCTTAAATCTTACATTAATTGTTCCTTATGGTTAAGCTCAAGCTTGGAGTATAACCATATCTTATTTTGGTGTATTAAACATGTCTAAATAGTGTGGTGAATTTTCCTTCAAGCTGCCGAGCTGTTACAAGCAAACAAGGTATAAACACCTTAAAACTTATGATTTTATGATTCTTAGCATATATATAAATTGTGCCGAGAGGGGACTTAAAAATATGGGTTATATTACCTAAAATGGAAAAAATGACTAAGATAAATTAAGCTAGTCATTTAAGTGATTTAATTAACATAATGGTCAAATTATGACATTATGTGGAAAAATAATTAAACTAAGTGAGGCCGTGAGTTTATACTATATTTTGAGACATTTAAAGTGTAATTTATTTTGCAAGTTCAAGGTTGTAATAAGGCCATGTCATTAGGCCATTTTAATTTAAGTTTATAAGCTTATTTAGTTAGATTTATGCTTATATAATTAAGTTTGGGGCCAAACCGTAATTACTGGAAAATATAAAGCCGTGGGCTTAATTTAGAGGAATTTAGGGTTTTTAAATGAATTTAATAAAAATTATAACATTTTATAAAGTTTTGTGTCAAAATTGTAAAAATAGAAAATTATAGGGTATGTTTGGTAATTACCGAAAGTTTGGGTCCCATTTGGTATTAGAAGTCAAAGTTGACTATATAGGAGACTTTGACCAAGTTTGGAAATTTAAGAAATTAAAATACTACCTTATATTAAGATAGTTATTAAATTGTAAAAGATAAGAGATGGGGTTATATTGTGATTTCCGAAAACTTGGGGTACTAAATGGAATTTAGAACAGTCCTTAAGTTATAGGAATTTTTAGAAGTTTATTTGGTTAAATTTGGAGTTTATATGAATTATATAAGTATAATATATGATTTTATAACATTGTTACAAATGGGTAACATATGGGTAAAAACCGAGATTTATAGAAGTATAAGGTTAGGAATAATATTTATAACCTTTTGGTATAGTTTGGTAATTTTTGGAGTTTATATAAGGTTTTATAAAGATATATGTATAATATATAGTTTTAATGGAATTAGAAAACTATGTATTATAAATTGGGAAGATTTGGAATATACAAAGTTTGGTGGTGGAATTTAATTAAAACAGTCCTAGGGTCTGTTCGAAAATTATAGCCTTTAAAAATTAGGTTATATTATTTAAGGTTTAAGGATTATAATATAAGGTATATTATAAGTGTAACAATGAAATATAATTTGGGTGATTTGTGATTTATAGAAGTTTAGTGGTTTATAGTGAAAGCCGAATAATATAAGGGTGTTTGGTATTTTATAACAAAATATAACTATAGGTTATAATTGTTTTAATGACTTAAATGTCATAATATATGTTATATAGGTATAACATATATTAATTATGTGGTGGATTTTGTAAATATTTAAGAACATAGGTGCTGTTCGGAAATACATTTTAAATGAATTTATAATATGGTTTTAATGTTATAAGAGTTATAACATTTATAATAAAGAGGTATTCATTAAAGAATGAATATAATTATATAAGACTTACCATATAATAAATAGTTCCATAATACATGTATATAAATAAATATGTTATGGTGTAGAAAATATAATATGGTTCAATAACCATGTATTTCATAATTAAAATGATTAGATAAGGGAAAAGAATTACAAACATTAGATATGGAATTCTAATGTTAAGAGTATACATGGATAATAAGGATTTATAATTCAAAGTACTTTTACATATGAATTATACTCCATTAAATTTGGAAAAAAAAAGAAAAAATTAAAAATACTAAGGTGAGTTGTATAATACATGATAAAGAATTACAATATAGAAACAAACTATATGATACAAGATATTAAGTTACATGCGATAACAAGTTCAACATTAAGATATTAATATACAACAAGACTACGCATGTAATATAACATTTTTCCAATCTCGAGTTAAGCCGAAAACCCGACAAACGTTGACAGTTAATAACGGGGGATTAACCGGGAGTATTAGTGACGGTACGGGGTACCGTAGAGTTGTGTTGTTATACGGGATGCTAATCAGTAGCATTATGTATTGTTTAGACTGTTAGAGACGACACACGGAGCATAGGATCTTGCTGATTCATACTCCACCGTAATACAATCAGGGTGAACGGTATGTTGTTATGTGTCTCTGATTGTCTCTGAGGACTTCCTCAGTTCAGACTTCTGTGTGATCTGTGATAAGATTGTTTGTCTGAATGTGTTAATTAATATGCATGAATTGTATATTTATAGCTGCTTATTATTTACTGTTGTTGAGTTAACAGTATTGGTTCGTATATATGAACCTATATATAAAACGAACTAGCGGCTATGGTGCTATCTTATATGAAATATAAGGATCGTCAGAAAAACGTTGTAGCACTAGGATAATAAGATATTACATTATCCGAGACTTTTATACGGAGCATTGGCCTTTCTAAACGCCGCTCTCGTATCTAACACTGGATCCCGAGTTTACAGACTCCGGATTGGACTAATGACCTTAGTCTGCTGTGTTAGAAAATTTGGTAATGCGATGCGATGGTATAATTAATTAATGGATAGTAAAGCCAAGAGGATGTGGCTCTTGGTGCGCGCTGTGATCACAAAAACGATACCAGGATGTCCGCGTACGGGTCCGTAAGTATCAAGAAAATTTCCCGTGAGCTAGAATGGCTCGTTGGTCGGAGACTCTACCGCTGGAGTGGCTACTGCCGTGGGTGACCCGCCATAATATATGGGTAATTAGAGACATGTCGTTTTTAACGAGACATTGTCACTAGGTATAACTGAACAATTAATACAGCTGAGACTTATACAGTGGCGAACAATATTGGTTTCTACACCATGGACGAGGACTAATACTTGTTTATTATTCTCGTTGTTTCGCTTTGTTGTTCATTGGTTATACTTGTGGTATATTATGTGTGTGTTGATGGTTGTGTTATTGTATGGATATTACTGTTAATTGTTTTACAGTTTAAATATTAAAACGGTATTGCATGTAACGAATCTCATGCTCTCGACCAATTAATTGAGGGGTTTGAGGAGGCATGACGGGGCATGTGATAACATACTCAGCAGGGGCTGATTCCATACCACAAACCATTTTTATTGCAGGAGACTAGCTGGTGGGTCGACGCGGGCGCGACTATTGTGTTACTGTTGGTTAGACTTGGTACGGTGATACTAATGTTGTTTTGGACTCGGGTTGTGTAACCGAGGTGTATTTGTTAGATGCTCACGGTCTCTGTAATAATTTTTGTGTTGGATTTGTTTTAGATTGTTTAAGTACTACTATCTATCTCTTGTGGTCACTGCGGGAATACGTTTCGCAAGTTGATTATCAGGTAACTCGTTATCACCCGTATAGGCGAGTGATAACAGTGACACCATTAGAGCGACAGTCTGTTATTTACCGCTGCGATTTATTTATTATGTGCGACATTTATAGGATAATTAGGAGCCGAATTAGTAGGGGTGTTACAAAAGTGGTATCAGAGCGGAGTACCGCTCTGATTACAAGAGATAGTAGTTTAAGTACCGTGAGCTTAGGTTATTCACACACCAGTACCAAGGAGATAGTTGTAAATGATTTGAGTTAGGTTATGGTTGGGAAAAGTACAGTATTTATACCAAGAACTGACTTTGGTTCTGAATTCTTCAGATGTCTTCCGGAAGACGTTCGACTGGCAGAGGCAGAGGAGGTGGTGGAAGAGGCGGCGGGCCTGGAGGAGGTCCTCCGAGGCCCCAGCCGTGGGCGTAGCAGTGACGTAGCAGCCGTCTTCGCTCAGCTGGCCCAGATGGGAGGTGTCCATATAGGAGCACCACCTGTAGTCCCACCCGTACCCGCACCTAGAGAGCCGAATTGGCTAAAGAGCGTAGCTGACACGCGAGTACCTACCTATGACGGAGTTGCTGACCCCACTGTCCTGGAGAGATTCATTGTTGAGCACGAGAAGGCCTTTGATGCCATACATGTGCCTGCTGAGCACCGGGTAGGTATAGCAGCCTTTCATCTGAAGGACGCTGCCAGCACTTGGTGGAGGTCCGTGAAGGCACATTACATTGCTATAGAGGGTTTTGGTTGGACAGGCTTTGTGGAATTGCTGAGAGAGAAGTACTATCCTGCTCATTTGAAGCAGAGGAAGAGGGAAGAGTTTGAGGCCCTGAGGCAGGGTAGTATGACAGTAGATCAGTACTACCTTGTTCATTGGGCTCTTGGACTTTGTCCCAGGAGTTGTTTATTCTGATGCGGTGAAAGTGGAGAAATTTAGAGGCGGGTTGCGATATGCTATCAAGGCCGCCATGGGTGCTACCTTGTACCCTACGGTCCAGGTAAAATTAATTGACAGTTTATACCTTGTAACTCAGTTTGATTTATTACAAGTTCGGGGAACTCATTGATGCATTACAGGAGTGTTATGACGCTGCTTCTCGGACTGAGATGATGGTGAACAGCCGGGAGGACGGCCAGGGACAGAAGCGTAAGGCCCCCGAGAAGGAGGCGGAGGTTGAGGCTGGAAGCGGAGGCAGTAAGGGTTGGAAGTAAGAACCACCTTAAGTTATTTAATCCATTTAAATTACTTACTTACTGCCTGCTTTTATACCTGCTATTCCTGACACTTTGACGATCACAGGAAGAAAAAGTTCTCCTGGAGGGAGAAGAAGAAGGAGCAGGCCAGCCAAAAGGGCAAGGACAAGGTCCCGATGCTGACCGGGCCTACCTATGATGTCCAGCCTCTTAGATCTGCACCCCCTAAGGGTAAGTGATCTAACCTTGTGAATGAGTTGTGTACTACACTATCCATTACCATCCTTGTACTAATCAGAATGTGATATGATAATAGGATCTGCACCCCAGCGCCACTTTCACTGCAAGCGCTGTGGTAAAGACCACCCGGGTGTCGACTGCACCGGGCAAGCGGTGGACTGCCACCATTGTGGAAAGAAGGGCCACAGGTCGTACGAGTGCTTTGCTAATCCAGAGAGCCGAGCGTACCGCCCGCCGAAGGGGACTCAGAGCGCACCTACTGGAGGAGGTGGAGCTCGAGGTGGCCAGAGGGGGCCGGCGCCCCAAGCCCAGAGGGGGCAGCAGCATCAGCAGCCACAGCAGCAGAACCAGAACCAGAGGAACCCGCCGGGCAACCGTATGCTGAATGCAGCGGGAGCTTCAGGCGCTGGCACTAGTACCCAGCGCGGTGAAGGTTAGTATTTGAAACCTTAACCATTGTATGAGAGCATGACTAAGTGTTAAACGCTTTACCTTAGCATGAATGGTGTTTTAGTTACCGCTTTAGATAAACGACTACCTAGGAAACCTTTTACCTCTTAGGAGACTTCGATATCTGCTATCCCACACTTACAAGACAGAGGTCACCTAGATCCGTGGAAGAAAGACGGGAGTACCCTAGTGAGTTGTGTCATGTAGTCAGACCGGGCATGATACTTCTCAGAGAGTTCCTAACCCTAGATGAGCAAATCGCCATAGTGAATGAGTGTAGAGCTTTGGGTAAGGGCATAGGAGGATTTTATACCCCTGTATTTAATAGTGGTTCTAGAATGAAACTGCACATGATGTGCTTAGGGAAAGATTGGGATCCACAAGCTAGGGTTTATCGAGAGGTGAGGATGGTAGGTGACGTATCAATACCTAGGATACCTGAGAGTTTCCTAACCTTGGTGAGAAACGCAATGGATATTGCTCAAGACTGTGAGACTTTTCCATTACCCGACATGACACCTGACGTTTGCATTATCAACTACTATGAGCAGGGAGGAAAACTTGGGATGCACCAGGATCGTGATGAGACGACCGAGTCCATCACCAGAGGAATACCGGTTGTGTCATTCTCCATCGGCGATGATGCTGAGTTCATCTATGGAGACCAGAAGAGGATGGATCTAGCAAGCAAGATCGTCCTCAAGTCTGGGGATGTGTTGGTATTTGGTGGAGAGTCGAGGCTTGTATATCATGGTATTAAGAGCATTAAGCTCAATACCGCACCACCAGCTCTAGTGAACGATACCCACATCCGACCTGGCCGTTTAAATTTGACTTTCAGACAGTACTGATGTAATAATAGTAACTAAGTGTGTAACCTTGTATAATACAGTTGGATGAATGAAATAAGAGTTTTGTATCTTCAAGTATGTGTTCAGTTTGTTGACACCGTTAAATCATAACTTCAGGCTACGAAAATGGAAGGAGGGTACCATCTGCATCTTAGATATGGCGCAAGCCAAGGAGTCCGGTAATGTCATCACAGGTATGACAATTACAACAGTAAATTAGTGATTTATTGGGACTCGATGCTAATACGAGAGGTGATCTCAGGTACCTTTCCTGTTGATGGTGTTAGTGCTTCCGTATTGTTCGACTCAGGGGCTTCGCATTCTTTTATTTCCTCGACATTCGCTAAGAAGCTGGGAGCCACCCCCGAACAGCTTTCAGACTTTTCAGTCACCCTTCCTTCGAAGGAGAAAGTAGGTTGCACCAGACAGTATACGGGGTTAGATATCAGCATCATGACTGAGACCTTTCCCATCGATCTGATCGAGTTCAAGAACTTGGGTTTTGACATTATAGTGGGCATGGATTGGCTGCAGAAGCATAGGGGCCGCCTTCATTGTGCAGAGCATCGACTACTACTGAAGGGGCCGAGCGGCAAGACAGTGTCATACCGCAGTGTGAGGAGAGAGCCGACTGTCAAGATCGTGTCAGCATTGTCCCTGATGAAGGATGTTAGGAAGGGCCGACAAGCCTTCCTCTGTTATGTACAGGACACGAGACAAAATGACGTGACGGACGTAGACATTCCAGTCGTGGTAGATTTTCCCGACTTATTTCCTGATGAGCTGCCAGGCATGCCGCCTGTGCGCGAGGTTGAGTTCGCCGTCGACTTGTTGCCAGGTACGGGCCCCATTGCTAAGGCACCCTACCGTATGGCACCGGCTGAGATGAGAGAGCTGAAGCTACAGTTGGAGGACCTCCTCGACAAGGGATTCATTCGACCTAGTGTTTCTCCTTGGGGTGCTCCAGTACTGTTCGTCAAGAAAAAGGACGGCAGTATGCGACTCTGCATCGACTACCGCGAGCTGAATGCGGTTACAGTCAAGAACAAGTACCCATTGCCACAAATTGATGATTTATTTGATCAGCTGAGAGGGGCCAGTGTGTTCTCAAAGACAGATCTCAGATCTGGCTACCATCAGATTAGGATTGCAGAGGGCGACATTGAGAAGACAGCTTTAGGACACGGTATGGACACTACGAGTTTACCGTTATGCCCATTCGGATTGACGAATGCGCCAGCCATTCAGGATTTGATGAACCGTCTCTTTAGAGAACAGCTTGATAGTTCAGTTGTAGTCTTCATCGACGATATCCTGATCTATTCTAAGACCAAAGAAGATCATGAGTTATATTTGACAGGTGTTGAATATTATGAGAGAGAACCAGCTGTATGCCAAACTCTCTAAGTGTGAGTTCTGGTTGGACAGCGTGTCATTTCTAGGACACATTATATCAACAAGCGGGATATCTGTAGATCCTGCTAAGATTGAGGCAGTAAAGAGTTGGCCAAGGCTGAAGACAGTCACAGACGTCCGTAGCTTTCTGGGTTTGGCCGGCTATTATCGAAGGTTCGTGAAGGACTTCTCCAAGGTGTCCAAACCGATGACGAGTCTAATGAAGAAGGAGTCCCAGTTCTTATGGTCTGCAGAGTGTGAGCAGTCCTTTCAGATGCTGAAGGATCTCCTGACATCGGCGCCCGTTCTTACTATCCCTGAGGGCACCGATGGGTTCGAGGTATATTGTGATGCCTCTGGAACCGGTCTAGGCTGTGTGCTTATGCAGCACGGGAAAGTAGTTGCCTACGCATCCCGACAGCTGAAGAAGCATGAGGTGAATTACCCCACACACGACCTTGAGTTAGGCACATTAGTCTTCGCTTTGAAGATCTGGCGACATTATCTATACGGTGTGACAGTCACTATCTACTCTGATCACAAGAGTTTACAGCATTTCTTCTCTTAGAAGGAGCTGAACATGCGACAGAGAAGATGGGTCGAGTTCTTGAAGGACTACGACATAGACCTGAGGTACAAAGAGGGCAAAGCAAATGTAGTTGCCGACGTCCTGAGCCGCAGAGCTCATTCATTGTTTACACTATTAGCGAACAGCAGTATGATTGATGAGATACGAGCTGCACAGGAGAGTGATCAGTATATGGAGAGCATCAAACAGAAAATGTCAGAGGGTTGTTTTGAGAGACAGAAGTATGATTTCGAACTGTGTAATGATGGCATGTTACGACTGAATGGCCGATTATGTATCCCGGAGTCTTCTCCTGACCTGAAGGAGAAGATACTCCAGGAGGCTCATTGCTCGTCCTTATCCGTCCACCCCGGTTCTTCGAAGATGTATAAGGATTTGAAGGTTCATTTCTGGTGGAGCGGGATGAAAAAGGATGTAGCTGAGTACGTGGCTAGATGCTTGACCTGTCAGAAGGTTAAGTTTGAGCATAGTAGACCCGGAGGTTTAGTGCAGTCTATGCCTATTCCTTGCTGGAAGTTCAAGGACATCTCGATGGATACCGTTGTTGGTCTCCCACCGACTAAGGGGGGACTGAACACGATTTGGGTCATTGTGGACCGTCTGACGAAGGTGGCAAAGTTTGTTGCTATGAAGGATACCTGGAACGTTCCGAAGTTAGCGGACTTGTTCCAGAAGGAGGTGATCCGGCACCATGGTGTGCCAAAGACTATTGTTTCTGATAGGGACCCTCGTTTTGTCCAGATTCTGGGGACAGGTTCAGGAAGCCTTGGGTACGAAGTTGAAGCTTAGTACGGCGTTCCATCCACAGACCGACGGTCAGAGTGAGAGGACCATCCAGACACTAGAGGACATGCTGAGAGCATGTGTCTTAGATTTTCAGGGGAGCTGGTTAGAGCGTATACATTTGATAGAGTTCGCCTACAACAACAGCTACCACTCCTCGATACAGATGCCACCGTTCCAGGCACTTTATGGTAAACCGTGTAGGACTCCTTTATGCTGGGATGAGGCCAGCGAGACTACGCTTCTAGGACCAGAGTACCTAGAGCAAATTAAGGAGGATGTCCTACAGATTCGCAAGAACATGAGGGCAGCTCAGGACCGGCAAAAATCATATGCAGACACCAGGAGGAGGGACATTGAGTTCACTACCGACGATATGGTATTCCTTAGAGTGTCACCCATGACGGGGATATTCCGATTCAGGCAGAAGGGCAAGTTGAGCCCGAAGTATGTTGGACCTTATGCGATTAGGGAGCAAGTGGGCCCGTTAGCCTATAGACTGGATTTACCAGTAGAGCTCGGGAGGGTGCACGACGTCTTACACGTTTCACAGTTGAAGAGGTATGTGCCCCATCCATCGCACGTTTTACAGCCAGAGACTTTAGAGTTGGACCCCGCTCTACGATATGAGGAAGTACCACTCCGCATTCTCGACACGAAGACGAGACATGTTATAACCCAAGATTTGGTTATATTTTTATTTCGTTACTATGGTTCATTAAGATGGTTCATTCTGAATTTAGGACACGGAAGTCCTTATTAGAGAAGCCGGGGACGAGGAGGTCTTTTCCCATCCGTTCTATTTTATGGTGAGTTAACCTCATATTAAATTCCTTAACCTATTTTATTCCATATTCTTAATTCACCTATTTTCTAAACACGTTCTCACGATCGTTTACGCTCTTCTTCTCGCTCAGTTGGAAACCCTTCTCTCTTCTCTTTCTTCTCTCAATCTCTTCCTCTCTGTTGATCGATCCATTGTGCTACTGGTTGGAGATTCGAGTGCTGTGGTTTCTTCTTCGTCTTGCTGTTCTCTCCGTATTCAGGTTTGTGTTGCGTTGATTAGTTTGCAAATCAGTTTGGAGAACTTCCCAATCCCTAATTTCCTTCTCTGCTATCTGATTGTAATCAGTGGATTTCCCGACGTTCTCTGTCGATTGCTACTGCTGTTGACGTGCTCTGCGAATCCGTGGACAGTTTTAGGTGAGGGTTCTATTCTGCTCTGCGTTTCAGTTTCAGTATTGGTGTGTTGTTATCGGTTTCTGATTGTGAACGTCCTTCTGCGTTGTTATGGGAATTCAGTGGCTGTTGGGGTTTGCATTTCGGGTCTGCGTTACTGCTGTGTCGGGGTTAGATCGTCTGCTATTCGGATTCAGAAACTTCTCTGCTGTAATTGAGGTAGGTGGCTTTCGGATTCGATCCGTGTGTTCAGCCTTGGGGAGTTTGGGTTCTGCATTTACTCACTGATTTGATCTTGTGTTTGTGTGTGGTTATGTCTGTTTAATGCCCTTTCAATGGAGTAAACCCCCAAGGTTGTTTTGTAAATGTGTGTGTTGTTTGAGATAAGTTTTGTGCTTCTGTTCGTGCTAAATTCGCTTCTGATTTCTGAGGTTTTCGGCATGTCCGAACTTCCGTCCGAACTTTGAAGTTCGGACATGCCCTTCTGCGCTTAAACTTTCTGAAGTTTTCGCTGTGTCCGAACTTCTGTCCGAGCTTTGAAGTTCGGACACAGCCTTCTGCATTCTCTGATTTTGGCTTCGACTTGTGTCCGAACATTGATGTCCGGACACAAGTTCGGACTCTCCACGTTCTGTTTTCCGAAGAATGTCCGAACATCCGTCCGAACTTGGATGTTCGGACACCTCTGACTCTCCATCTGTTTTAAGGTTCGACTTGTGTCCGAACTTTGAAGTCCGGACACAAGTTCGGACATCGTCTGGTTTTGCCTTCTGAGTCTCGACTTGTGTCCGAACATTGATGTCCGGACACAAGTTCGGACAGGCTACTGTTTTGGCCATAACTTGCTCGTTTGAGCTCCGTTTTGACTTCTGTTTGCGGGGTTGGATTCCCCTTCTGATTTCCAAGCTATCTATGAGCTTTCTGGTGCCTTTGGTGCACATACGCTTATCTGTATTTAAGCTTCTGTTTTGGGACCTAGTTATCTCTGTGTCTGAGCCTTTGGATGGCTGGTTACGCTGTCTCGTAGCGCGCTATGTAGGATCCTTCTGTTCACGGGTGTTTACACCTGTTCTGTTTACGAGTGAGGTTTCCTCGTTCTGTTCACGAGCTGGTTGCTCGTTCTGTCTGTATGCTGTGATCACTAGTGTCCCACTCTGTTTTTTTCTTTCTGCTTCTGTCTACTGCTCTGTTTAGTCCCTTAATGATTGGACTTCTGTTTCTGATTTCTGATATATTGTGTGGATTCTCTTGACTCCTTCTGATTTGTCAATTTTCTGTAAATGTTTTGAGCATGCTGGTTGATGAAGTTGGTCATCTACTGGGCATAGTTGTGTGCTCATTCCCCTACTTCTAACGCTTTTGCAGATTGATTAGCGAGGATCGTCTCCCCTCAGCTTCTGGAGTTTTGTTGCTTTGTTTTGAGTTCTCTTGAGACTTTGTATTTAGATTTGAGCCTTTGGGCCTCTTTGTTAGTTTCCGCTTCTGATATTAGTTTGGTGGGTTCTGTAATGACTTTTGGGGATGTTTAACATCTCTTGTTTTATACTTTATTTAAGTATTCCGTTTGGGCCTTATTTGACTATCTGTTTAAGTTCGTTTATTAGAGCCTTGCGTTATTATGTAATAATACGCGGCGTGTAATACCCCTAACTCCTAGGCCAGTGTTTGGGGGTGTTACATTTAGTGGTATCAGAGCTCTGGGTTCTAATCTGCTGGGATTTTAAGTTAGCCAGTCAGTCAGAAATGTCAGTGTTAGTGTCGGAGTCTACTGTCTGCTGTTGGACTTTCAGAATGCCGCCAAGAAGAGCGAATAACCCTCCAGGGAATGTTGCTGATGCTGTTCAGCAATTCATGACGCAGCTCATGCAGACCATGGCTGCAGGGGGCGGTCCAGCTGGAGGAGGACCAGCTGGCGGAGCAGGCCCGGCTGGGGCAGATGCTGGAGGGAGGAATGTGAAGGCGCTTCAGGAGTTCATGAAGCTGAAGCCGCCATCGTTCGATGGGGCAGGAGATCCCCAGGAGGCCAGCCACTGGTTGTCAGAGGTGGAGGATTTACTTCGGGTGATGGGCTCTGAGGAGGAGCAGAAGGTCGACTTCGCCACCTTTCTGTTCAAGGCCGAAGCCAAGGAGTGGTGGAGGTCAGTGATGGGGAAGTTCCCACAGCCTTGGACGTGGGAGCAGTTCACTGGGGAGTTCAACAAACAGTTCTACCCCGACGTCTACAAGGATCAGCGCATCCTGGAGTATAACCGGCTACGCCAGGGCCGGGACATGAGCGTTGAGGAGTACGTCCGCAAGTTTATCAGCCTGTCTAAGTTTGCACCTGAGCCTGACGAGCATAGGAAGGCCAGGAAGTTTGAGAGTGGCCTGAGGCCGGACATCCGATCTGCTGTGACGCCGCTGCGTCACAAGACCTTCAGGGACGTTGCTGATGTCGCCCTGCTGGTAGAGGCCGACTTGAGAGGTCGCCAGTCTGGAGGGAAGGACCAGAAGAGGAAGCAGAGGTCCGATGACAGTGATAGGAGGGATCAGTCTGCTTCTCAGAAGAAGCAGTCTACTGGAGACCGCTCTGGGGACCGTTCGCGAGACAGAGGTGGTTCGTCTTCATCAGCTCCCGCTCCGAAGTGCCAGGTCTGTGGCAAGTTTCATAGAGGTCAGGACTGCTACAGGAAGTCTGGAGCCTGCTTCAAGTGTGGGTCCTTGGAGCATAGGATTGCTGATTGCCCTCAGGCTGAGAGGAGCAGAGGTAGCTCTGGAGGTGGAGCTGGAGGATCTACATCTGGGTCTAGGGATCGAGACCGGGTTGAGCAGAAGAAGCCCCAGGGCCAGGCCAGAGTGTACGCGATGGCTGGAGAGAGAGACCGATCGACTGACAGAGTTGTCACAGGTATTCTCCAGCTGTCATCTCGTTCTGTTTTCTGTTTGTTTGACTCTGGAGCCACCCACTCTTTTATTTCTGCTGAGTTAGTGGGTGAGCTCGGTTTGCCTGTTGTGCCTCTGGGTGTTGAGTTATGTGTGCATAGTCCATTAGTTAGGGACTCTTCTATGCTGTTGAATTCTGTTTGCAAAGATAGTCCTGTGTTAGTCAGAGATAGGACTCTGTGTGCTAACCTCATCCCGATGGAGATGACTTCTTTTTGATGATTCTGCATGGATTGGCTTGCTGCGCACCATGCCCATATTGATTGTGTGCTTCGAGAGTCACTTGAGGAGCCGGTCAGCCCCGTCTAGTTGTAGCAGGGAATGGACTCCCGTGCTCGCCGCCAGTCATATCTGCGATGCAGGCGTTCCGTTTTCTGAGGAAGGGATGCCAGGGATATCTGTGCTACATCCCTGAGGTTCGCAAGGATGCGAAGTTGGAGGAGATTCCAGTGTCAGAGACTTCCCATGTGCTGTTCGAGAGTCCTTTTGAGCAGGGTCAGCCCCTGTAGAGGGAATGGACTCCCGTGCTCGCCGCCAGTCATATCTGCGATGCAGGCGTTCCGTTTTCTGAGGAAGGGATGCCAGGGATATCTGTGCTACATCCCTGAGGTTCGCAAGGATGCGAAGTTGGAGGAGATTCCAGTGGTCAGAGACTTCCCCGATGTGTTCCAGGATGATGTACCTGGGCTTCCCCTGTCAGAGAGGTGGAGTTCTCGATCGAGCTCGCACCTGAGACTCAGCCGATTTCGAAGGCCCCATACCGGATGGCGCCTGCTGAGCTCAAGGAGTTGAAGGTCCAGTTGCAGGAGCTGCTGGATAAGGGCTTCATTCGCCCGAGTGTGTCGCCTTGGGGAGCGCCAGTGCTATTTGTAAAGAAGAAGGACGGTAGTATGCGGTTGTGCATTGACTACAGGGAGCTCAACAAGGTTACCATTAAGAATAGGTATCCTCTCCCGCGCATAGACGACTTGTTCGACCAGTTAGCAGGAGCTAAGGTGTTTTCGAAGATCGATCTGAGGTCGGGATATCATCAGCTGAGGATTAAGGCAGATGACGTGCCTAAGTCCGCTTTCAGGACTCGTTATGGACACTACGAGTTCCTAGTGATGCCATTCGGGTTGACGAATGCGCCGTCAGTATTTATGGATATGATGAACAGAGTCTTCAAGCCGTTTTTGGACCAGTTCGTTGTAGTTTTCATCGATGACATCTTGGTGTATTCCAAGAGTGCGGAGGAGCACGAGGAGCATTTGAGGACCGTTCTCCAGACTCTGAGGGAGAACGAGTTGTATGCGAGCGAAGCTGAAGAAGTGCGAGTTCTGGCTAGATCAGGTGGTATTCTTGGGACATGTGGTCTCCAAGGATGGTATCTCCGTGGACCCGGAGAAGATTCGAGCTATTACTGAGTGGGCCAGGCCTACTAATGTCGGAGATATTCGTAGCCTTTGGACTAGCGGGCTACTATCGTAAGTTTGTGGAGGGCTTCTCCAAGTTGGTGATTCCGTTGACTCGTCTGCTGCAGAAGGAGGTGAAGTTCGAGTGGAGCGATGCCTGTGAGCAGTGTTTTCTGGAGCTGAAGAAGAGGTTGACTACTGCGCCGATCTTGACTCTTCCGGAGGGGACCGAGGGTCTTGAGGTTTTCTGTGATGCGTCCCATAGGGGACTTGGATGTGTTCTGATGCAGCAGGGGAAGGTAGTGCATATGGCTCTCGTCAGCTTAAGCCATATGAGAAGAACTATCCGACCCACGATCTGGAGCTGGCTGCGGTGGTCTTTGCGTTGAAGATTTGGAGGCACTACTTGTATGGGGCAGCGTGCAAGGTGTATACGGACCATAAGAGCCTCAAGTATCTGTTCACTCAGAAGGAGTTGAACTTGAGGCAGAGGAGATGGCTGGAGTTGTTGCACGATTATGATTTAGAGATCCTCTACCATCCGGGTAGGGCGAATGTGGTTGCTGATGCGCTCTTAGTAGGAGGGGTCCGTCTGGGACCGTCTGTGCTTTGTCTGGTGTGCAGAGGTCTGCTCTGGAGTTGCAGCGCATGGGTATCTGGGTTGTCCGTCCAGAGAGGTCTGGGATTTTAGCAGCACTGCAGGTTCAGCCTACCTTGATCGACCGGATCAAGGCCAGTCAGGAGCTTGATGTCAGTCTGTGTAAGATCAGAGAGAGTTGGTCTGCTGGTCAGGAGTCCGAGTTCCGGGTTGCAGAGGATGGCTGCCTGAGGTTCAGAGGCCGTGTTTGTGTGCCGGCAGACGATGCGTTGAGGCGTGAGATCATGCAGGAGGCCCATGGAGCTCCTTACTCGGTACACCCAGGAGGGGTGAAGATGTACCGGGATCTGCGGGAGACTTTCTGGTGGAGCAATATGAAGAGGGACATCTCCGACTTTGTATCCAGATGTAGGACCTGTCAGCAGGTCAAGGCCGAGCATCAGAGACCAGCTGGTTTGCTTCAGCCTCTTCCCGTTCCGGAGTGGAAGTGGAGAGCGTCGGTATGGACTTTGTTATGGGACTGCCTAAGACTCCGAGGGGTTTCGATGCAG
>JAIOTZ010002139.1:0-23045 GCA_023374045.1 Limonium bicolor | reverse complement strand
GTAAGGAGCGAACGAAACCTTAGAAAGGTCCACAGTAGCAAGATAAACGATATGGGGTTTTACAACTTGTCCAAACTAAGAAACGAGCATGTAAGGGGGAAAATAAGGGTGTATCATAATAGTGATGGACCATCTAGCGTCAGGGGGACAAGTTTTTCACAAGAATCACTAGTATAAAAAACATCTATTATGGTGGCCCTATCTTGATTCATTAAAATAATGCCTGTAACTCACTTCAGGCATTACAGAAGCGAAAACCTAACTATCTCTCCTCCCACCACCGTAATTTCTTCCTCTGATTTCTGCTTTCGTTGTTGCCTCTGACTGTCACTAAGCGCTATTGTCGACCGCCACCAAGCGCCTCCATGGAACCGCCAAAGTAGATTCATTAATATAACGCCTGTAACTCACTTCGGGTATTACAGAAGCGAAAACCTAACTATCTCTCCTCCCACTTTATCCCATCAGTGTAATTTCTTCCTCCAATTTCTGCTTTCGCTGTTGCAGCCGACCGTCACTAAGCGCTACCGTCGACTGCCACCGAGCGCCTCCATGATCGTCGTGCACATCTATCCGCCTCCGGTAACCCCCTATTTGCTCTACTTGTAAAAAAACCCTATTTGCTCTTGTTCTTCCCCAAATTATAGTTTAAAACCCTAGATATGTTCTTGTAGTTTTTCTTGAAAAATTCACATGATTTGTTGTTGTTATCTTTAGAATTGTAGTGTGATGTTATTAGTGAATGTTGAACTTGATTATGTGTGGACCTTGCATGTATATTTTTGTTGTTGAATTAGTAGACAATAGTATGCACATAAGGTGTTTGATGAAATGCTGATTAAAAATTTGTGTTGATTTGGCTCTTTTTCTATGTTTAACGTAACAGTATATGAGTTGAATAAATATGTGAGTATTGGTGCTCAACTAATGTTGGAAAGAGTTTTAATCCACCAAGAAAATTTCCAACCATGATATGCATAGATTTTAGTTTTAGGTTAGATAGTTATCAATCAAGACAATACCATGCTTACAATGTGTTTGATAAAATGACTAAGTGATATAATGAATTGTTTTTCTTGTTTTTTTTTATAATTTACTAGTTGAATGTTTTGATACATAAGAGAGGGTGGAATGACAAATTGAATATTTGATAGTGCAATAGTAAAGGAAATAGGTAAGAATGAGAAGGGGCTAGCAATATATAAATGTGGATTTGTCTTACATTTACCTTGTGTGTGTATATATATACTTGTACTTTGTTTAGCGTTTACATGTTTATTGTTGGCAATGGATTAAGATGTTGAGGTCTTATAATTTAACTTAACTCTTCAAGTTTGAAATATTATGTTACAAGATCTTCAATCAAACAATAGAGTGAAAAACAATGTTTTTCCAAGTAAAATATACAATTTTAATTTCATCTTTTCTTCTTATATAAGATACTTAATTTGATCTCTTTGTTTTTTTTATTATGTGTCTATGCTTCAAAAAAGTAGTTTTCTTATGATATTGTTGGAATTGATTATTTACTTGATATTAATTAACAAAATATGGATGTATTAATTGTGGTGTTATCTTTTGTCCTTAATTTTTTGCTAGAAAATAAGGATTCCGTAAAAATAAGTGTTATGTTGAGAGTGTAGGTTCATCATCATCCTCCTCTATAGCAAGAAGCATCAATAAGAAAGGATGTCGAAGCGTCAAGAAGGAAGGATGAGTTAAGAAAGAACCTCACATGGAGGTTAAGCGTAAATACCTAAAGTTGGAGGACCTACACTTAAGACCCAAACCTAAGGATTGTGATCCATATTACTATGCAGTATGGAAGATATACACCCGATTATCCGGAGTACGACCCCACTCTTCCACCTTCTGATGTTTGATTATTTCAGTTGTTAACTATTCTTTTTTGTCGTTGTTCTTCATTTTTTGGATAACATCAAAGTGGTGGTGTGTTGTGAACATTAATTACCCAGTTACCAACCACAAAAAAAATGAAATTTGTAATGTGTGTTTGGATAAATGTACTGAATGAGGTTAATGTATTTAAAGTGTATTCTGAGTGTGAGATATTGCGCACTTATGTCATTACATGAGAAGTTTGATATTTACAAGATGACTAAAAATAATGCTATAAAATGGGTTGTAGAAACAAAACTGAAAAAAAAAAGAAGAAAAAGAAGCCTATTCGAAGGTTCCTATTAACAACCGTCAAAATAGATATGTCTACAGAACTGGAAAAAAGACCTAATTTTGCGATTGTTGGTAGGAACCGCCGAAATAGGTTTACTTCCCTATCTCGGCGGGATTTATTTTGACGGTCTACAACCGCCTAAATAAGACACTTTAAACCACCAAAATAGACCTTTTTGTACTAGTGTTAAGTATGGCTATACTTTTGTAAGTCACAACTTTTGTTGTCCCTATCCACAATTGTAGAATATTTGGCTATGCTTCTCAAATTATCAATATATATAAAAGATTGTAATGATATGTGAATTGGTTATATCCACTGCTATGCTCGATCCACAGCTCTTTTATTGTGAGTATTGTGGCCTTGTTTGTTGCCACTTTATTGCACTAATGTACTGAATCCACAATTATAAGTTTATCCAACAGTATATTATTGATAATGCCCTCATTCGCAATAGTCTTTTTGAAGCTTTTTTATTTCACTTTTTTTTTTCTCGTTTTTCAGCTTAATATATATTTTATTGTTTTGTACATATCATTTAACAAAATTTTAAGAACATCTGTTTAAAAAAAATATTTAGTCAGATCATTTTATTCACAAACATAATCATGTAATTAGACATTTAGAATTTGTAGTCATTAATCCACAATTCAAATCATCATACTTCAATTTTCCGAATCCATATCCGAGATTGCTCTTTTCTTTTCTTTTTTTCTTTTTTTTTGGTAACACGAGATTGCTATTTTCTCTCTCTTACGTTTACTCATGCACTCTATTATGAGTAGCTATATTTTATTTTTCTTGAGGGCGTATGCTTAAAGTTTTATGATTTGAATAAAAAGCGACTCCATTATCTTAAAAGCTTAATGCTTTGAGCCTTTGACGGATTAATCACCCATGAATGATCTAAACATAAGAAAACTAGATACCATCGCGTTGACACATTCGTAATTTGATAAATCAAGATAAGAGAGATATGTCTGATATCATTGACAAATATATAGTTCTTATTGCATGCTTAATAGCTTTAAGTGTACATTGCTTTCACCCCATTATTGCATGATGAGACCCATAATATAATTTAGTAATGGCTAAAAAGATACCTAAATGTATGTCATCATAATGTTTCGGTTAATTGTTTTAGGAAAAATTACACTGCCCACCCATAAGGTATTGGGAATTATCACTGCCCACCCATGAGGTTTGAAATTTAGCACTGCCCATCCATAACATTTTGGGCATTTATCTTCGGTCATCTTTTTCCCTCTTTTGTGTCATTTTGATGTTAAGTTTGACTTGGTTACTTATGTTGACCAAACTGAAGAAAGAAAAATACGACGGTCCTTTTATTTCCAAGCAATAGTCAGTTCTTCAATTATCCTTTTCATTTGGGCGATTCTTCCCGATTTACACTACGTCAGTACCTCCGCTTGTTTGTTCCTCTGGTTTGACTCATTTTTCTTCATCGTGTTGCTGATTAAGGTGATGTATTCATTGCCGCGTTGTGATTTTCGTCCTACACATTCATCCCCATACTCATGTCGGTCTAGGGTTTGAAATTGGGGGGAAAATTGCCACCAAGGTTGACGAACTATTTCTGGTTCGTTTGCATCGTTCTATTTATTCGCTTTACTGATTTAGGTATTGCCTTCATTACCTAGTTATGATTCTTGTCGTACACCTTCATCCCTATTCTCATGTCGATCTAGGTTTGAAATTGGGGAAAAAAATTCAACGAGGCTGACTAGCTGTTCGCTTGGGGTTCTGGTTCGATTGGGGTTCTACTAGCTGTCTAATTGGGGTATTAAATTACCCTTTCGATTATCTACTGATATGTATTTGAAATTGGGGAAAAATTTCCAACGGGGCTGACTGGCTGTTTGCTTGGGGTTCTACTAGTTGTTCTAATTGTTTGAAAAGGGGTATTAAATTACCCTTTCGATTATCTGCTGTCATGGTTGTGATTTTTTTGGCTCTGTAGTATGCATTTGATATCTGCTATCAAATGGGAAACCAATATGAATGGTGTCTGATGCTTAACATTTTGTGTTTGCGACCAGTTTGGATGATTATTTGTGAGGTTGCTATAAAAATGGCCTTTATTCAATTGGTTATACTTATGTGCATTTGTCTATGTTGAAGCGGCCCTTCATCTAATTGCTCCGCTTGATTGCGTTGAAGCGGTTTATGATAGGGTTGCTCCATAGATAATCTAGTTGCATGTAAAGATTATAACGTAATTGAAAAGCGATGATGAAGGCCATAAGGACCGTTCTGAGCTTAATTTTGAATTACACTTAAGTTTGTGTTTTCGCATGATGTTCAATGCAGTATGTCTTCTTCAAGTGGGCACAGTTTGAACTCACCTCATATGAGCGATGTGAAATTCCACTGCAATTGTAGTGCTCAGTTATGGGTTACCCATAATGCCAGAAACTACGAGAAGCTGTATTGGCCAAAATTGAGGAGATGGAGAAAGGAAGATTGGATCAGCTAAAGTCTATGAATGATGGTTTTGTGAGTAGAATAGAAATGGAGAAAATGAAGATGTTTTTTGTATCAACAATTGTAATAGTACTAGCACTGTTGGTTTGTCTATGTATGAAGATAGTCTATGTATGAGGTAGGACGTTGGTTTATCTTATATTGACATTGTAATGCACACTAGTGTACTGACAATTATGTAACAGCTTTATTAATGGAATATGACATTGTATTATTTGAATTTTCATGGCTTTATAGCCTCGTCTATTAATGGAATAGGACATTCTTTATCTGTAGTGTAACCAGCTGAATTTTCTGTTGAATAATTCTACATTCAGCCTATTTTTCTGCTGAATAACTCGACTTGTATAATTCGTGGCGTAGTATCACATACTTCAGCTGTAATACATGAGTGGAGATGGTCTCTAAGAGATATTGCAGATGACAACAATGTCCCAATTTTACTAGTTATGCTACTTATAAATAGCCTACCTGAAATGCTATTAAAAAACTGAAGCTTCTGTCTCTTTTATATGCACTAGTTATCAGTTTTTGTCAACTTAGATACAGTTGTTCCTACTTCAATAGAGTTTCTGCAGCACACCATAAGGCATTACAGCCTGGTGTGAGCGTTGATTGGCTTCCCCTAGTGCAGATGATTGCTTCTTTCAATGTAGATATAACTACTATTTTGTAAAAGGTCTGATTTTAGTTGCAACAGGTGTGCTATCATTTTTAATTGCAACAGATTAAAATTACTATTTTGCAACAAAAGCTAGTATTGCGAAATTCTGAATAAATATTCATCCTTTCGTTGTATGCAGGACCACCACTATTAGTTTTAAGTGTCACTTCAATGCACTCCCCCTGTTCGTTGTATGCAAGACCACCACTATTGCCTAACATTAGACGAGTATTAATCTTACATAAGCATAGTAAAACATATTTCATGAAACTGTAGTTTTAAAAATTTCATGAAACTATATTAATCTACCATTAATGAATATTCATCCTGTCTGTACAGATTTGCCAACATTTTTTATAGTTCTAATGTAAAGTAAGGTTGTACTTTCAGTATGACATGGCAATGATCACTACCAACCTTCAGGAAACATATAGGCATCCAACAAAAGTAAAATCCATTATGTTGTATCACACAGTGGGTTCACTATAGTTCATAAGTAGGACTCAAACCACTGTAATAGTAAATAATCCATACCAAACTTTGCAATCTAACTGTACAAAGTTCCTAGCAAATCGCAAACAGGATAACACAACTTGCCATTAGACAAAGCACTAGAACTTACTTCAGTACAATTCTCTGCCTTAATACATCCCTAGAACTTACTTCTCCACCAACCTTTAAAAAAACGAGCAGAAACAATGCAGAATTCATATATAATCTGCTAGAGTCGAGTTGGAGTAAGTGACAGAGACCCCAAAACCGTACTCATTAGGTTCAATACACCTCAAAATGAAAACTAGTTCGTCTCCACCTAATCCTCCAACTCCCATGTAAACGAACTACTGCAGTAAAACTTCAATGCACCTCAAAATGAGCAACTAACACAGCATCCAGTTGTCTCTCGGCGCTCAGACTCCTACAATATCAACAAAAAAAAGGACACAATCATTAGGCACGACGTAGTTCAACAAACATATCAACAATTTAACCAGAAGCTGTCAATCAAAGGTATGGTAAATCGACTACCTATTTTTTCAACAATCCACACTTCAACCTTATAAACAGAGAATCGGGACAGAAACCAACCAAAAATAGCCAGTCAGCCTCACTGGAAATTTTCCCCCAATTTCAAATACATAATAGAGATAACTGAAAGGGTAATTTAATACCTTGATTAGAACAGCTAGTAGAACCCCAACCGACAACTAGTCAGCCCTGCTTGAAATTTTTCCCCAATTTTCAAATACATAACAGTAGATAATCAAAAGGATAATTTAATACCCCAATTAGAACAGGTAGTAGAACCCCAATCGACCAGAACCTCAAGCGAACAGCCAGTCATCCCTGCTGGAAATTTTTCCCCAATTTCAAATACATATCAGTAGATAATCGAAAGGGTAATTTAATACCCCACTTAGAACAGCTAGTAGAACCCCAATCGAACCAGAACCCCAAGCGAACAGCCAGTGAGCCTCGCTGGAATTTTTTTCCTCAATTTCAAACCTAGATCGACATGAGAATGGGGATGAAGGTGTACGACAAGAATCAAAGATAAAAATGGGAACAAAAATCAAAGGTAAAGAATGTAGCTGTTACCTTAATCAGTTCCGCAAAGCAATGATGACGAACAAGTCGAACTAGAGGAACAAGAACAAGCAGTGGCGCTAAACTTCGTTCAACTTGTGCCTTGTTCGATTTGTGTCTGATTAGATTAGGATAGTAATGAAAATAAGGGAGTGTTTGGTCAACTTAAGTAACCAGGTCAAACTTAACACCAAAATGACAGAAAGAAGGGAAAAAGATGACGGATGATAAATGCCCAAAATGTTATGGGTGGGCAGTGTTAAATTTCAAACCTCATGGGTGGGCAGTGATAATTTCCCAGACCTCGTGGGTGGGCAGTGTAATTTTTCCATTGTTTTATTACCTTTGTGTCAATTTTTTCTCTCATGTCTCCTTAAAATCCACAAGACAAGAAACTCACCACCCCAAGATCTCTCCCTATACGAAACTTCCTTAAACATGAAAAAAAAACCCACAAAGAAAAGCAAAACACAACCCGTGGGGTTCCAATGATTTGATACCCAATTTTGAAAACAATGAAGGCCAGTGTCGCATGTGAAGTATAACAAATTTATTTTCAAAACAGCATGTCTTAGCTACACCCGAATGTAGGCTACATCTGCTGATCTGCCATTTTTTTTTAAAAAAAAAGTAAAACGAATGTTGTAAGGGTTATAGTGCCTAGAACGTAAAAATAACTTGTACAGATAGTCATACAAACCTGTACAAATGTTCATTAAAACATGTATATCCTCACGTAAAAACATGTACATTCTCGCATTAAAAACATACAGATTGTCACATAAACCTGTACGAATCATTAAATATGGACATTCTTAGATTAAAATCTGTACATATAAGGGAGAAAACTTGTATAGATGGTCATACAAACATGTACACATGTTCATTAAAGAATATGTACATTCTCACATTTGAACATGTACATCGTCACATTAAAACATGTACATTCTCACATTGAAATATGTATATACATCCTCACATTAAAATATCATCATATATGTAAAAATAATTTTTTTTAAAAGTTGTCAAAACATATCCATGTCTGGTCTTGTTTTGAAGAGCTTGAATTTAGGTGAACAATGATATAATTTTTTTTCTTTTGGACTTATATATTAAAAGTTACAACAATTTAAAATTATTATTATTTTAATAAAGATTATAAAAAATAAAAGAAAAAAATTAAAAAACGAAATCGGCGCGCTTATCGCTCGGATGTATTTTTTCCTTTTAGTTTTCTGCTTTGTCCCACTATACTTCATTAATTACAAAATTACCTTGCTATTCAGATATTTTTTATTTTAATTTGACTAAAATGTCCTCAGATGTAGCCAAAATAGCTATAATCACATGTAGCTAAGAATCCCCCACACACACGAACCAAGCATGGAACCCTAAAATAAACTATATGAGGGAGTGCATCAGGATAGCCCAACCGCCCAGCCCGGCCCGGCCCGTATTTTAGACCAATGGGTAGAAAAAATAACTGGGCGGGTTTGGACAAAAAAAACAGCCCGAATTTTTTTCGGGCCGGGTTATGGCTAAATATTTTGCCCAGTTGATGGCCCGGCCCGGCCCAAATGTCATAGTACACCTTACATTAGTATATGTTATTGTAAATATGTAAACAAAAGTAATAAAATACTTACAATAGTACAGTAGTAATTATTCAACTTAATGGACCACATACTCTTCGTCTTATAAAATTTGTTTTGTGCCGTGCTTACTCTTCAAAATCTATACTACGTATCTATACTTTAAAATTATGTTACTAAATAGAGAAATTTAGGTTAAAAGCGGGCTGGGCGGGCCGGGCTATGGCATGAGCATTTTTTTAGGTGGGCGGGTTGGGTTCCGGTGATTGGCCCGATTGGACGGGTTTGGACTAAACACTTGGCCCGATTGGGCTGAAAATTTATGTCTAGCCCGATCCGAACCCGGCCCGTCCACCCAGTTGATCAGCTCTAGCATCAGCCAACGACGTCAAAGACACGAGTATCTATTCTCAACCAGTGCAAAAAATTTCCCACAATTAACACTAGTGGAAAAAATGTTTTTAATGACGGCGTTTAAACCACGGTTTTCATAGAAACCGTCATTTAAGGTACACGCCAGAGTGCATATACCACGGTTTTTGGAGAACCGTCGTATATAGGTTACTGATATACCACGATTTTCCGGGCAACCGTGGTATATAGTACACGCCAGAGTGAATATACCACGGTTCTTGGAGAACCGTCGTATATAGGGTACCTATATACCACGGTTCCTAGGCAACCGTCATTTATATTGCACATACTATATATAAACCACGTTTTTTGGTCAACCGTGGTATATAGTCTAGGCGGGATTTTTAATTTTTGGCCCAAATTTAACGCGGCTCTTTCTATCTATTCTCTTATATTCTCACGGTAATTTTGGAACCCAACCCGACGAAGCTCTCCAACTCTTCTTCTTCATTCTCTTCAATGTCACGGTAATTTTGGAACCCAAACCGACGAACATGCTCTGCAACTCTTCTTCATTCTCTTCAACCTCACGGTAATTTTGGAACCCAACCGACGAACATGCTCTACAACTCTTCTTCATTCTCTTCAACTTCACGGTAATTTTTGCAACCCTCACCAGCGCACAAGGAACATGCTCCGTCCTCACTCATTCTCTTGTTTTTCGGTATTTTTTGCAGCTTACACCTAGAACAAGGAACACATGCTCTGCATCATCTCCACTCACTGCAATTTTCGCAACCATAACCGGCGAACAAGGAACATGGCCTACGCCTCCATTCTTCATTCTTCTCACGGTAGTTTTGCAATCCACCGCGAACAAGGAACATACTACACCAGAGTTCTTCACTCATTATTTTGCAACCCTAAATCGCAAACAAGGGACATACATGTTCTATAGCCTCTTCATTCTCTTCTGTTGCTTTGTTTGAGATCTGTGAAGCGGCGCTTCTAAATCGCCGGCGATTTTGAAAAAAAGTTCATAGACTATAAACCACGGTTATATGTATAACCGTGGTTTATTCGTTGATTTTATAGATAATATACCACGGTTTTGACCTTTAACCGTCGTATAAAAGGACTTTATACCACGGTTCTTACCTTAACCGTCGTTTAAAACCGGTGAGGACCGCGTCCAAAAACGGTCTTAAACGACGGTTATAGCAAACCGTGGTATATAGTCTTCTTTTAAACGACGGTTTTCAACCGTGGTATATAGACAATTTTCTATATGCGACGAGCATAAACCACGGTTTCTAACCGTGGTATATAGGCAAAATAACCGTGGTTAAAAACATTTTTTCTACTAGTGTAATAAGCTTCACCCCTTGTTCCAACTTCCAAGCACCAAAACTTGTCGAACTAGATTATAATGGTGCTTTTTACACGACTAGCGGATTAGCAAGAACCAATCACAATGCCCGTTGGATCTACCCAAAGAAGTCCCTTTAGCTGGACCACACATGCTAACCTAGGAAGCAACATGTGTTAGCTTTCCCTACGGAGCAAGTGGATATCGGGTGTGGTTTCCCTAAAGGGCACTAAATTGCCTTTACATAAAGGCATTAATGTCAGCCATACCGAGAAAAAAAATGTTAGTCATTTTTATAGGACAATATGATCCATATATATGAAAACTGATAGCCACCAGATAACTAATAATAATATTTTAAAGAAGTTATTTGCAGTTACAAAATTACTAAATGCACTCATAGGCTGTTGGCGACATAATACAAGCTACAGGCTTAGTAGCCAACCTCAAAAATGATTTTTTTAAGATTACTCTACACCAATATTACCCTACACCACAAACCATAAAAAACACTATATGATCAGTTAAAAAATACCAAAAACACTTTTAGAGTTTGTAATACAAGCATTGTAAGACCCTAAACCATAAATCCTATATACAAGCAATGGAATATTAACGATATACAACCGTGGCCAATATTTTATTTAGCTATGGCATACATATTTATGTATACATGGCTTACATATCTTAATGTCTATGGCAACAATTTTTTGTATATAAAAGCTTAAACTAATAAATAAAAGATTATTAGTTGTACATATACTTGAACATGTTAGTCAGTATAGATCTTAAATACCACCATAGGAAAGCTAAAACAATGAAAACCTATTTTAGGGTATGTAGTGAAGGGTTTAAGGTCGTTACCATAAACCTTTAAAATGTGTCAAGTCAATGACGACATTATAAAATATAAACAAGTTAAAAAAGGATTACCCTACACCACACATCATAAAAACCACCATAAGAAAGTTTTTGTTCATAAACGTTAAGATTTACTTAAATTTATTACTAACAATTATTTATATATTGAGATAGTTTTTTATATGATGGTTGTTATTTATATATAATCATGGCTAATATTATGTATACACATGACATATATAATTTTATATCGATGACATATATTGTTGCCTTTATGATAAAGGCAAATCGGGTGCCTTTATCTAATCCTACCACCAGGAAGTTTCTCATTGCCCAGACACATTGCTCACGACACACCTAATGGGAAAAGCGTGATTTGACCTTTAGCCGCCGTCAACCATTCCCCACGTGATATGTGCAACCAATAAGAAGTCAATATCTTACCTACATCTTATCTTATGGGTATAAATATACTTGCTATCTATTATACACATTGAAAAGAAATATCATATAATACTCAAATATCTTTATACTAGTAATTTTGTCATTCACAAAGAACATAGTGAAGCTTTTGTGAGTACCCCACCTATGGACTATACTACTTTCCTAGCAGCTAAATCTTATAAAATCTTCATGGTCGTCTGTCTCTTCTATCACTCTCACCATAAAATCCTTACCATGTCTAGCTTCCTTACATTCTAGCCTCTTAACAAACTAGCTTTAATCTATCGGGTATTCAGTGTTGATTACTCTAAGGGCGTGTTCGAAGTTTGCGCTCAAACGCAGCTCTCCCTACGTTTTCTTAAATCTGTGTATGGTTAGCATATCAAGGTTAGCCAAGTGTACCATGGTCAGATAATAGAGCAATAATATGTTGACACTTGTCCATTACTTAAAGCTAAAAGGAGATTAATCTCCATTAAGGTACGTAGTTATCGAACACAGCCTAAAATCTCATTAACATTACCCACGCCTCTTCTGGTAGCTATATGAGCAACTTTTTCAACTATAACAGTTCAATCAACGTTTTTAGCCATGTTTCTTTCGACGCTTTCCGAGCTACTCCTTCATTAGCATCACCATCTTCCCACAAGATGAATGTGTGATGTCTGCATCTACATTTAATCCTGCATCTTTAGATATGTTTTTGTTCACATACTTGAATATGATCATATTTGACTGCGTGAGAGGTTTAGCTCTATAGGTAAACCACATTTGAAATGTATGGTTTGGAATATTTCCTTGATTTGTGTTGTATACATGGCTTGGGAGGTTGTAGATGATGCCATGAGTACTTTTTTTTTGGTCACAAATGGGGAGGCTAAGCCTCATGTATTAGAGTTTTCATGCGTTCTTACATCATCTACCACTAAGTTCATTACACAGACAGGAGGTGTACTAAACACCTGGTTAACTAGACAATTAGCTAGGCTGAATTTAGCTAAACAATCCGTCACTCTATTACAGCAACGAGGAGAATGAATCAGATTCACGTCCCAATTATGGTTAAGAAGCTCCTTGCATTCCAGAAAAAGAGGTCTGAAGTGGTGATGAGGGGGGCAAAGCTCAATCAGTTTGATAAGCTCCATAGAGTCAGTGCAGAAAATAACTTTATTCATCCGTGTCTCCCATGCTATTTTGAGAGCCTGAAATAGAGCCCGAGCCTCAGCAAACAGAACATCAGCTTTCCCGATCATGTGTCCCAAATCCGGTGATCCAAACACCTTCACTGTTCCTGCAAACACCACTGATAGCAGCCAAATTAGTAGCAGGATTAACTGCAGCATCAACATCAAATTTAAGGAACCCATGACCTGGAGGGCTCCATGTTCGAACAACAGGCGCATCATGGTCCACTAATTCAGCACCATTCCCTGCAGGCAAGGAATTAACAACAGACCACGCTTTGTGGTTGTGCCTAACAGAGTTAATAACAGACTGTAGAGGCAAAAACATTCTTTGTTCATCACCAAACACTTTGCTATTGCGCCACTTCCAGAGCATATGGCAGCAAATAGCAAACACATCACACTAGTTAAAATAAATTAACCTAGGGGCCGGATTAACAATGTTAGATTTGATCCATTCAAATAACGGAACAACATAAAAGGCCCTCCTGTGCACATAAGGTATGAAGTGATTCCAGATTTTTCTGGCTACAGGACAGTCACGAAAAATATGAATAGTAGTTTCTTCCATCCCACAGAAATGACAAGAATTGTTCAGGGTAAAGCACAATGAAAAACGCTTAGCATTAGTCATTATTTTGTCTAATGCCAATTTCCATAGAAAGACTCTAACCCTCTCCTGAACCTGTAATTTCCAAATTTTCCTGAACACATTAGAACATACAACTTGTTGATTTACTGCACTACCCAAGGAATTCAAATATATATATGAAGAGGCAACATTATAATTTCCTGATTTGTGAAGACTCCATGCAAGAAAATCCTCACCCGCATTCTTAAAGACCATTTGGCTGGAAAAACTTTGTTTCAAAGAAACAGGCAGAAAACTCATGAATCTATCCCACTTCCATCCACTGTTTTCATCCCAATAATCAGAAACAACATCATTAATAATCGAATCAGGAACATTAGAAGTAGCCATAGAAAGTAAATCAGAATTTAACAGCCACTTATCAGTCCAAAAGTGGACTGAATTCCCATTATTAACCACCCAGCGACAACCGTTTTTTAATAGGGGAGAGCAGTTCCTAACGTTTTTCCAAGTTGCAGAACAACGATTTACATCAGGATTTGTGTATCTACTTCTGAGAAGTCTACTACAGCTACCAGAGTGATTGGAAATAAGATTCCAAATAACTTTTCCAAAACAAGCCATGTTCATAAGACGAGATTTCCTGAATCCTAACCCACCCATATCCTTGGTCTTACATAATTGGTCCCAAGAAATCAAATTAAACTTTCGTGCTCCAGATTCATTACCCCAAACAAAATTACGACACATTTTATCAATCTGATTACAGACACCAACAGGAAGTATTTGACATTGCATATTATGGACAGGGATATAAGCAATTGAGCTTTTCGCCAGACAGATCCTTCCCGCTAGGGAAAGGGATTGGGTTTTCCATCCCGAGAGTCTGTTTCTAATTTTCGCTAAAAGGAGTTCATGGTTTCGTTTATCGGCACGCCCCTGCTGAAGAAAAACGCCTAGATAGCGGCCAAAGTCCTTAGAGACAGGGATCCCTGCTTCTGAGCTTAGGACGCGGCCTCTTTCGTCACTCGCATTCCGAGACAGAAGCAAAACTGACTTTTCAAAGCTGATGATTTGCCCCGACGCTTCACAAAAATCAGACAGAATGTTTTTCATAACGTTCACTTGCCTAGTAGTAGCCTCCCCAAACAGAACCAGATCATCCGCGAAGAAGCTGTGAGACAGCGGAACCCTAGAGCGCCCCATGACCAATGGTTTCCAAATCTTACACTCCACAGCCCTGCGAATCATGTGGGAAAGTCTATCTAGGCAAAGAACAAAAATAAACGGAGACAAGGGATCACCCTGTCTCACACCCCTCCCTGTCCTGAAAGTATCCGTGAGTCCCCCATTCCAACTAACCTGAAAGGAGACTGACGACACACAAAACATAATCAGTCTAACCAGACCCTGAGGGAGACCTAAGCAATTGAGGGTATCCTCGATAAAGACCCACGACAAGCGGTCATATGCTTTGGCTAGGTCAATCTTTAGGGCTAAAAACCCACACTTGGCTTTAGTGTTGTGTAGCAAATGGAGCGCCTCCTGAACAATTAAAATATTATCAAAAATGCTCCTACCAGGGATAAAGCTAGATTGGTTTTCAGAGATCCAAGTATGCATGAAAGGCTTTAATCTATTCGTGATTACCTTAGCAAGAATTTTATACTGAACCTGGCAAAGAGAAATTGGCCGAAACTGGGAAACAAGGGAAGGTTGCTCCACCTTAGGAATGAGGGTGATAAAGGTGTGATTGAGTTTGCTGTCAAAACATCCATTAGAAAAGGAGTTCCTAACAAAACTCCACATAGTTGGGCCAATCTGATGCCAAAAAGCCTGAAAAAACCCCGCAGGATACCCGTCCACTCCCGGAGCCTTAAAAGCCTTCATTGACTTCAAGGCCTTAGAAACCTCGTCCATGGAAACCTCTCTGGTTAGTGATTCAGAATCAGCCCTATTAAGGTTAGGGAAATCATGAAAATAGAGAGACTTCACCATGATCTCACTATTAGAAAAAAGGTTGGAGAAATGGTGCTTAACTAACATGCTAAGATCTTCCTCCTTGGTGACCCATGTACCATCACTCCCCATGAGCTTAATGATTTTATTTCGCCTCCTCCTAAGATTAGTCTTCATATGGAAATATGAGGTATTTTTGTCACCAAGCTTAATCTTGTCTTCCCTAGACTTTTGGAACCATAACAGTTCCTCACGCTGAAGCCACAATTCTATATCACTCTGGAGCTTTAACTCAAGGCCTTTAAGATGGTCACCCACCCCGGAATCAATTGCCCTCTGAATACCTCTAAGACGGCCTAGGATTCTATTTTTATTTCTAATAATATGCCCGAAAGTAGATGTATTCCAACTCTGAAGAAAAACACTGAGGCTCTCTAAGGACCCCCGCAACTCCATGTTCAGATTTAGATTTTGAGAGACGGCATTGTGAAACTTGGGGTGCGTAAACCAAGCAGCTAAGAACTTGAAGGGTTTTGGTCTTGGGTTTCTTCTAAACTCATCAGAGAGGGATAAAAAGACAGGGCAGTGGTCTGAGGTAGTTCTAGGAAGATTTTCAACTACTGCATTAGGAAAAGAACTGCACCAATCGGTAGAGGCTAAAACCCTATCAAGTCTAGCCCTATGTTGGCCATTAGTCCAAGTGAAGATGTTTCCCGAAGCAGGCAAATCAATAAGACCCCGGTTATGAACCCAATCCAGAAACAAATTATCAACCCCACTACTCCTAGCAGCAGAGCGATTCCTATCCATGGGGCTAAGAGTTGCATTAAAATCCCCACCCAACACCCAGGGAACATCATTTATGGCCTGATTTGGTCAAGATCATACCAAATTTGCTGTCTTATAGTAGGATTAGGGCTCCCATAGACAGCAGTCAGAAGATATGTCTTACCAGAATCATTAACCGAACAATGAACAAACTGCCTATTTGAAGCCATAATTTGGACGTTAATTGGATTGTTCTACAAAACCCAAATGCCCCCGCTAAACCCATGAGCATCTTCCCGAAAAGAATTATCAAACCCAATTCTGTTGCACACAAACTCAGCATTCCTGCCACTATTTCGTGGCTCAACCAATACTAAAATCTGTGGCTTTTTCCTCCTAATCAGATCCCTTAAAGACCGATAGAAATTAGCTCGAACAGCACCTCTGATATTCCAAAACAGAATAGCCATTAATAAATTAAGATATAAAGAAAGCAGACCTACGACCTCCCACCAGGAGGGAAGGCTTGGTCATGAAAACCAACAGCATTGTGGTGTTTATCGGCACCAGAAACTTCAGCATTAACACAAGAGTTTGGATTAGCAACATGACCCACATTAGATACCAAAGTTGCAGGACTAATATTTTCAGCCCTAGCAGACATATTATGTAAAGACTTCCCAGCAGATTCTGAAAATGAATTGACCGCAGAAGAAGGATAAGAGTTCGTACTTACAATACTGGGAGACTTAACCTGGGTACGCGATTTCTGCACCGGGCCACCACGTTGATCTTCCGTAGAAGTCCTAACACCAGGTTGTGCAACTCTGTTGGAGTGGTTCCCTTCATCCGACGGCCGATCAATTACCTTATCCAGAGCCTTGAAGCGAGAACCACAATCCATCTTCTCCCAATTAGGTTTAGCATTCGACGGAGTTTTCTTCTGAACAGACTTAGCAGTATTGCGCTTTCTAGGGACCATCCAATCCCCATAGTCTTGCGCGATATGAGCAGGGACTTTGCCATGGTCATCTGGAACAAGTCGAATCCCTTCACTCAGAGAAATTTGACCATCAGATTCTCTATGGATACAATCACTGTCCTTGTGTCCATAACATCCACAGGCAAAACAAACGAGATGTAAACCCTCGTATTCGATCTTCATGGTTCGACGCCGGAAACGGTATTTGGCAAGAAGGGGTTTGGTGAGATCCACTTCTACTGCCACCCTAGCTAGTCTCGATTTGCCAAACCCCGCCATCGTCAAATCCACCTTCTTGACCTTTCCAACTTTAGAACCCAGAATCTTTAAGAAATCCTCGTTGTAATACTCACTTGGGAGATCTGGAAATCTGACCAAGACCTCAAGACTCTCCAAGGCTTCTGAGTTGGGGTTGAAATTGGGTTTCCACCTTCTGATGGTCAGGTAGTGATCTAAAATCGGCCATGGGCCTTCGGTTAAAACAAATTGAAGATCCCCGTCATTTGCAAACGTGACCTTATAGAAACCATTAGTCAAGTCATCCATAGAAAACTCCCCATTGAGGCGCCATCGATTTTTCAGTCTTTCGAATAAAACGTTCATCGGTAAATTTTTACCTAGAAGTTTGATGATGATGGCCTTTCTCCATGGGCTCCTGTACTGAGCTTTCTGTTCCTTGGAGATGCGGATGGTGGGACACTTGGGATCATCCTCGTCCAGATCCTCTTCGTCGTCGTCGGAAATTGAATCCAGCCACTCCCCAATATCATCGCGTTCCAGACCTTGGTCTCGAGCATTTGCAACTACATTCCTGAAGGAGGGCGTCGCCTCCAAAGATCCAGTTGAACCGCCCTGGAAGAGAACAGGGCCACTGTCGATATTCATATCTAGGTTTTCTGAACTTTTCAGTTTTTTGGAGGGCTGAGGAGATGAATCTTGGTCATCCATCTTGAAACGGACAAACAGAAGCGGAAGATTGAGGGGACAGAGAGGCGAGAGACACACAGCGCGGCGCCGCAAGTAGTGGCCACCGGCGAAGAGCGGAGGCTGGTTCAGGGAAGAAACGACGGAGAAAAACGAAGCACATATGATCACACATTTTTTTGGAAAATAAGTACAACTTAAACAAAGCATATTTTTTTGAATGACTAAATATTTTTAAAACACAATAATAATTAAAATCTCTACATTATAAATTAAATGTGAAAAAAGACTGAATAATAACAAAATTTATTATTTTTATTAAATACAAAATAATGGTTAAAATATTACATAATTTTAAAACATTTACATCGGATGAATCAAACTTGGAAAACATTACAAACGTTACATTAAATAAAATAAATCATTGATTATAAAAATTATTAATAGATATTTAAATATTATGAAAAATATCAACAATCATAATTTTATAGAAACATTATATTGTTTTTATTACTTCTTTCTTTTTTTCTGTATAACTTCTTTTTTTCTATGAATTGTTATGAATATTGACATTTTTCATAATTTATTTATGTTTATAATTTATAAAAATATTTAATGATTAATTATACTTTAATAATTCTTTCCAATTTTAAATTACTTGCTATAATCATTTTGAAATTATGTAACAATTTAATAATCCTTGTGCATTTTTTATTTTTTCTTATTCAATCATTTTCACAGTACTTTTAAAAATTTAAGATTTTAATTATTGAATGTGCTTTTAAGCTTTATAATTTTTTATAATCTCAATTCCTTTGTTAGAATTAGTTTTTAAATTTATATGTTTTTTATTATGTCTTTTGAGTTTTTTTAAACTTTTCGTCATTTGAAAAAATTGTGCGTATTTTGTTTTGTTTTGTTTAACCTTTATGCATATACAAAATTAACTATATACATCTAAAATTACCGTAGTATGTAATAGTTAAAACGTGAATATAATTTGCTATGTTAGAATTTGAACGCAAAACGTAAATTTTGAAAATAAAAGTATCTGTACTCGGTGAATTTTTTTTTCTTTTTTCTTTTTATCCTCTATTTTTTAAATTTTACAATATACTCTTGAGGTTTGAGCAAATTTTACGAGATACCCTTGAAGTTTCATTTTTATTATGGGATACCTCTGAGGTTTCATTTTCATTACAATATACCCGTGAGGTTTCAATTTTATTACGAGATGCCCCTTCGTTCAGATTAATGGTGGCCACCGAATCCGAATCTACCCGGAACGGCGGTTCTACCCGGAACCGATTGGAACCGGAACCGCCCCCTTGCGAATCTAATCCGATACAAGTTTTGAGATTCGGGACCGAACCGGGACCGGAACCGGAACCGGAACCGTCCGGAACCGCCTGGAACCGCTCGGATTCGCGTCGGATTCGGAACCAGAACCGAAACCGGTGGAACCGGAACAGGAACCGCCCCGGAACCGGCCAAAGTAGCCTATTAGTAACTAATAAGGTTACCTAATAAGGTTTTAACGAGGAAGTGAATCATATAATAAAATCCGCTTTGCTCTTTAATTTTTGCAAATTCAATACAAAAATTAAGTCTTTGGTTCTTACACATTTAAGATTATAAACTTGAGGAATAACCAGGTAGGAGTAAAGTAGACGAAAAGAGCAACGGGTTGTGCGCAAACGAATCTAATCAGAGTTAAAACGAAGAAAACTGGAGCCATAGAATCTTTCTAGAACCGATCGGAAACCGCCCCGGAACCGGTCGGAACCGGAACCGCTCCGGAACCGGTCGGAACCGTTGATTGAGCGAATCCGAAGCGAATACAGAGTTCGGAACCGGAACGGAACCGCCCCGGAACCGCCAGGACGGTTCCGAATCCGAATACACATTTTCCGGAACCGGAACCGGAACCGTTGGAACCGTGGCCACCATTAGTTCAGATTCTGGTATATTATATTTTTTCATATCTTCACTTTACCTTGCACCATATGCACCACAATAATGTCAGAGATTTATGGTCAAATTTTTTTAAAATTTAAAATATGAAGAAAATGCACATAAAAATAAAGATCAATTAGATTTGAATTCAATTTTAAAAACAAAAATAAATTTATAAAACAAAATTAAAATAATTAGAATCATAACCGTTTACAATAAATAGAAATGACTAACCAACAAAAACTTAATTATTTAAAAAATATATTATTACATAATATAAAAACTATTATAGCAGTCACTTAAAATCGTAAAAACTTTATAACAATTAAATTAAATAAAAAAATTAATAAATAATTTTATGAATTATAGTAAAATTTATTAATAAATATATTATTTGACATCAATAATTAAAAGAGAAATAATTATATTTTATGGTTTTTATACTTTATTTTTCTAATTTAAAATAATGATTTATTTAGTGTACTATATGAAATTATTACGTTTAATATTCTTCATATTATTATTATAATTCTTTATAATTTTAAGTCATCTCTACATAATACCTTAACAATTTTTATTTATTTTTCAAAATAATTTAATTTTTATATGTTAGTCATTTCTATTTTTTATTTATTTTGTTTTTTGTTAATTTAATTATATTCATTTTTTAATAAAACCTCATGCTATTTTATCGCTGGTATTTCATTTTTTTTTTGAACAGTTTTATCCTTTTTTTTGGTTTACATACTATTCTCTATGGACTACTGTCTATTCTAATTTCTTTTCACGTTTAAGTATTGCACTTTGTGCGGGCCCGTTTCCTCCGCTATATGCTGATACTTCTCTCTCATTCCAAACATCCAATATTCTCCCGTCTCTACATCTTCTTCCCCTCTCCGGTTGAGACGGCACACGTGAGAGAGGGAGAGATTCCCGCGGATTCCGGATTTCTGTTGGCTACTTCATACTGGCAAACCCACTCTACCCAGCCGGAGAAAGTCCAGAAAACAGTCACTTCATCTGAAGCACCCACAGATGGAGCCGAATAGATCACCGGAAACGGTGGTAATGGGAGGGACAAAGCTTCCGCCGTGGAAATCTCCTCTGGCCGCTGCAGGGACGGGGGCGTTGACCAAGTCACCGATGAGGTTTGTGCAGGGGAAGCTATCATCGCTGGCGCCGTTCTTATCGGGCAAATCACCTAAGGAGCTGGCAGCTGAAAAAGCCGTGGCGATCATGGAAGTGGGGATGAGGATGCTGTACGCCGCCGATGAGGGGGACTTGGATGAAGTAAGGGAGGTTTTGGACACTGGTCGAGTGGATGTGAATTTCAGAGATATTGACGAGAGAACCGCTCTCCACGTTGCAGCTTGTCAGGGACATGAAGGCGTTGTCGAGTTCTTGATTAAGAGAGGTGCTGAAGTTGACCCTAAAGATCGTTGGGGGAGCACGGTAATGCAAGTTTCTCTTTCTCTCTCTACCCCTCCATCTCTAATATTTTAATCTCTGTAGCGTAGCTGTCCTTTGAGTCCCTCCAGGGCCTCCACTATTGCTACAAGCATCGTATTAGTCAACGCCTCAACTGGAAAAAAAATTAATCCAAATCAAATTAGTCCGTCCCTGGAAAAATTAGTCTGAGTAATTATCCCTTATATAGTTTTGATTAGTACTTTTTGCAAAAGTCTGGCAATTATCGTTCGAGGTACTAACGACAAGTGAGTTGTTTGTCATATCTTTGGACCGAACTGCTACGTGGTTTAATGGTAGTTATTTAAAATAACTAGTTTCAATGAAACATAAGTTCATGATGAATGCTACAATTTTGCTTCTACTGTTTGGAAATGGTCCAGTAGCTCCTTCCTGGGTCGACGTCATTGACTGGCACTGAGGGATAACTTCGACATACATGGTCGATTCTCCAGTCCGTTTACTCGTTGGAAAATTTCTTCTTGCTTTTGCGATAGATCAAACAATAGCAAAGGCGAAACCTGACTCTGGTGGTAAAATCGTTGCAAAGCTTGATAAGTTTTTCTATTTGATGTGGTCACACTTTGTTGGTTGCTGTCGATGAATGATTTGAATTTCAATATCAATAATTATGATGATGGTAGCCGAGGCCCCAGAAGAACTTTTCACAACACAACAACAACAAAATTAAAGCCTTATCCTCAAAACATTTGGGGTTGGCTAATATGAATCAATATATGAACTTGGAGCAAAGCCATAGATATATAAAAAAGAAAAACACAAAGGAGGAGAAGCATACAAATATGACAGGGATGGACGAAGGGGTAGGGGGAAGAAAATACGGTTATTAGAACAGGGTAGAAATGTCTGAAGTAGTACAGTGAAAATACGAAGAAAATGTGACTAAATGACGATCAATTTTGGAAGTACCAAGGAGTATAGGAAGAGAATTAATACATATATCACACAATCCACCACTTGAAATCCAAAATGCTCATTCCTCTTCATTTCTGATGCTAAAATCATAACTTACGTGCACACTCTCAAAGCTGTCATGACTAAAGCCCACGTGCTCGTTGAGGTTGCCATCTATGACAAGCTTCTCATCCCTGGGCACCCGTTGATCCACCTCTTCTTGGTCATCCTGAAATTGTTGGGCTAAGGATGCATCCAACCCAATTTATGGTGCACAGACACTTTGTAACGATCACATCCCTTATCACCAATTTAATTATCATAATTTGATCATTCTTCCTACACTCGTTCAATATATTCTCAATATACTCTCGTGCCACAGTAATGCCTATGTCATTTCTATTTCTCTCCCACCTTGGATACCACATCTTATAACCCCAATGAGCTATCTTACGAGCCTTCTTTGCCCAATTGGTTTCTTGCGTGCACTTGATGCTAATCCTTCTCCTACTCATAACTTCACTATTTCAGACAATCTTCCTGTAAGAAACCAAATGTGCCTCATCCCAAAGCGCATGCCTAAAGTTCTCTACCTTACTCTCTCTCCTACCGTGGCCTCTACCCCGTCCTTGCATATTTGACTCCACCTCTGGGTGTTGGGATGGCGCATCGCTTTGCTAACAACCCTTACATAGGTATAATGCGCCCGTCCTTGCATATGTAGCATGCTA
>JAIOTZ010002138.1:0-23062 GCA_023374045.1 Limonium bicolor | reverse complement strand
GTTTCGTCATTAATTTCAAGTCAAATTGAAAATTTTCTTCCACTAATCACTTAGAATTAGTTAAGGGACTAAGCCTCAAAATTTGAGCCAAAACTCCCCACCAGAATAATCTTAAAATTGCCATTGCGAGGGTGGTCCTCTTCCATAAACGCCTGGTCGTGGTTCACGAACTGCCAGTCCAGGGTACCAAACTACCCAAGAAGAGCAACGGGAATTAATTTAATGACTTTTTAGGGTAGGTCTGTGGTCACAGACATTTGAAAATTTCTATCTTTTGCATATTTTTATGTTTATAGTCAATTTATAGATTTAGGTCCATGGTCACGAACAAAAGGTCTGTAGACAACAACATCGGCTAATTTGACCTAGTTTGACATTAGAAACCATGGTTTCGGTTTTTAATTCTTACTTTTAATTTCAGTAAAAAATGCTAAAAAAATAATGCTAAAGCTTCTCACTTAGGTAAGTCAACTTTTAATAAGCCTTAAATGGCTAGGTAGAGGAAATATAGCTTCGAAGTAATGAAAGTAAATGAACAAAAAAAGCTATATTATAAGCTCTCAAACCTGAACTCTAACCTTCCTAGTTTAGTTAGGTTAAAACTTGGTGCCGAGTCATAATAGGCTCCAATGAGCTTAGGTTATATATTATTGTTTTATAACATCGTTTTTAAACATAGGTTAAAGTGGGACCTGGAACCTGACATTTCCTAGACGCTACTAGGGATATAATTCTTAATTTTAACTAGTTTAATTTTAAGATAAGAGGGCTAAACTTGGAATGCCATTATAGATTTATTACATAATTTGATTAACTTCTATGCGCGTTGCTTTTAAGTTATACTGCATATCATATGAGAGCGTCAAGAGTTTACATAAACCAATTTTACCCTGATCCGCTTCCTCTGGTCCCTGTTGGGAGACTCACACTTTTGGGTGATGTGAATAAGTGGGGAAAATAGGAGAGTGTCGTGAAAAACCGCATCCCCTAAATACCCGGGCTTCGGCTCCAAGCACCTCCTTGAACAGTATCCTCACCCCAAGCCAATGATTGGAGCAACAAAGAATCATCGGTAGACGCACTCCTCACGGTAATGCAAAACATTTGGGGAAACACCAAGAGGATAGCGCATAAAACCCCATTCCTTTATCCTGGGCGGGGCCCTAGCCCGAAGCACCTCTTCAGATCAATCCTTATCCGGTTGATGGAATTAGCTAGTGAGGACGTGGATACTAACCCCTATGTGCCCACATAATAAAAGAAATTGGAGAAACTTTGATTGAGAATTTCACTGAGAAGTTAGAGACATTCCAACTCAACGTGGAATGGTTACAGAACAACCTAAGCTTGAAGACTGTCAAGCTTGTAACCTAACAGAGAAAGGTAACTCACGCCTCAGTGCTACAGTACAGCGACCTACAAAAAAATACTACTACTTAAACTACTTTGCTAACATGGAACAACGGTCCACTGCCCTAAGGACCAACGGTACACTGCCCAAAACCGAAGACAACAGTGAAGGGCAGCCCAACAAACAAGGCCAACTAGTAGAAGGAACAATTTATGCAGTTCTTAACACCCCCTCTCAAACCTTAGACTATGCAAAACGAATGAGGGTTGAAAGAACTGCAGCAAAGCAAACAAGACTAATCAACATTGAGTTGCAGCCCCATTCTTTTAATCTGTAGAGGATATGAACTGCCTGACAGTGGTTTAGTCAACAGATCCGCAACTTGATCCTTGGAACTCACAAACTCAAGCGAGATCATCCCTTCTTGTAACTTTTGTCTGACGAAGTGTATATCAAGCTCAATATGCTTGGTTCTCTCATGCAGGACGGGGTTCCTCGCTATGTAGATGGCAGACTGGCTATCTGATTTTACAGGAACATAGAGGATGTTCTCAACACCCAACTCATGTAGAATCCTTGTAATTCAGCTGAGTTCTGCGGTGACACTTCTCATGGCACGATATTCTGCCTCCGCAGAAGCGCCACCGTGGTCTGTTTTCCGGAGTTCCATGAGAGTGGGCTCCCTCCTAACTGAATGAAAAATCCACTGATCGACCTTCTAGTGTTTGGACAGCCTGCCCAATCAGAATCACAAAACGCACTTAGAGAAAATCTTTTCTAGAGTTAAACAGCAGCCCGTAATTCAAAGTCCCTCTAATGTTGTTCAAAGTATGGACAGCAGCATTATAGTGTATATCAGTAGGTTTACCCAGAAATTGACTCAAGACTTGGATAGAAAAAGAGGTCAGGTCTACTATGAGAAAGATAACTAATCTTTCCTACCAACCTTCTATAAATAAAGGGATCTGTCAAAGGCTTACCCACTTCTCTTCTGAGTTTTAAACTAGTGTCTAAGGGACTAGCAACTATCTTCTTATCGACAGAATCAAATTCCTCAAGTAGGTCTTTACAATACTTCCTTTGTATTAGCACAATACCATGAGTGGTATGAATAAACTGCATTCCTAAGAAGAAACTTATCCTGCCTAGGTCTTTAATTTTAAACCTTTCATTCAACTTTGTTTTAGACTCTGTCAATCAGAAGAGAATCATTACCAGTAATTATAATATCGTCCACATAAACAGCAAGATAACAGACTTTCTCACTGCTCTTTCTTACAAATAAAGAATAATCATTTAAAGACTGACTGAAACCAAGAGACTGAAGAAAAATGCTTAATTTTTGATGCCATTGCCTAGAAGCCTGTTTCAGACCATATAGAGATTTATTAAGTTTACAAACCTTTCCTGGTTCAGCTATCCTATATCCTTATGGTATTTCCATATAGATCTTTCCTCTAAATCACCGTGCAGAAAGGCATTATTTATATCCAATTGACTAATTAGCCAACCCCTTTTAACTGCAACAATGACAAGTGTCTTAATGGTAGTGAATCTAACTACTGGGGAAAAAGTTTCGAGATCTTCTATCCCTAATCTCTGAGTATAGCCCTTGGCAACCAATCTAGCCTTAAATCTTTCAATACTTCCATCAGCCTTACATTTGATCTTGTAAACCCACTTACACTTTATTGGTTTAGTACCTTCAGGCAAATCAACAACAGTCCAGGTTTTATTCTTTTATGGAGCCTTAAACTCCTCATCCATAGCCTCCCTCCATTTATCATCACAAACAGCTTCTCTGTAATTCTCAAGTTCTCTCTCATCAACTATATCAGCATGTAAACAGGAAAAACTGCTTTCTTTATCTAACACTATTCCCAGTGTCTAAAACAGACCCTCTGATCTAATAATGCTATGTCTCTCATCAAGTAAAATAAGATCAGGGTCATTAGTTTATGAAAGAGTACTACAGTTCCTACTTGCACATGCAATTCTATCATTAAGAATTTGAGTGAAGCTGCCAATCTGTGTAGGAAAATAAGGAGACTTATCTTTTTCGTGGACTAAGGATCCCAATTCATAGTCCTCCAAATATCTTGGAACATGTCGGGCCCTTTCTGATCTTCTCAAGGTAATATTTTGCCCTTGCCCTTCTTGTTGTTCCGTACTTTCTGTGCTGTTGTAAGACACTCTATGTTCTGAGTGATGGCATATGTTGGAGTTTCTTCACTACCTTCATCTTGATCAAGGATATCAGGGAGCTGGTTATCACTTCCTGCATCTGTCTGCCTCATACTTATCTCAGGATTAGTATCAGAAAGCGGAGCCAGGTTATTTTCAAAAGAATTTTCAAACAGACCTGTTCCTTCCTTGTTGTCAGTAGGGATGAGCTCTACTGAATCACTTGTTTCCTGTCTAAAAGGATAAACATGCTCATGGAAAAAGACATCTCTACTATAAATCACTCTCTGATTGTCTAGATCAAAGAGCTTGTACCTCTTTTTATTCTGGCCATAGCCCAAAATATACGCATTTGACAGATCTGCTAAGGAACTTATCATTCTGGTTTTTATTAATATGAGCAAAACAAAGACATCCAAAAGCTCTTAGGTAAGTGTAATCAGGTTGGTGACCATAAATAACTTCATAAGGAGATTTGTTTTCTATACTCACTAATGGCATTCTATTTATCATATATGTAGTTGTCAAGACACTTCCCCCCCCCCCCCCCAGAATTTCTTAGGTAGAGAGGAATGAAACATTAGTGCACGTGATGTTTCTAAGATGTGTTTATGTTTTCTTTCTATAACTCCGTTCTGTTGGGGAGTGTATGAGCATGTGGTTTGATGCTTAATCCCCTTAATTTTGAAATACTCAATCCCAACCTTAGAGCTACCAAGCTCATGAGCATTATTTGATCTAATTGCCTTGACACTCTTATTGAATTGTTTTTCAACCATGGAAATAAAACCAACGATAAGCCCAAAACATTCTGATTTCAATTTACATAAGTGAGTCCAAGTCACGCGACTTTTGTCATCAACTATGGTCAGGAAATACACATAACCATCATAAGTTTCCAGATTATAAGGACCCCACAAATCAACATGAATCAGCTCAAAAATATCCTTTGACTTTATTGAACTAGATGGAAAAGGAAGTCTATGGCTTTTCGCCCTATTACAGGACTCACAAACTAATTGTTTCTGTAGGAATTTGCTTCTAACAATACCTAGTTTTTCTATTTTATCCTTAGGCATGTGCCCTACTCTATGATGCCATAAGCCAAGCCCCTCCTTGTTATCAAAACCGGTTACATCATCACATTTCCTCTGAACATGAGTACTCAAGCATTCTTCCATTTTATCACAGAAAACATCTAGAAAGTATAGACCTCTATGTTTTTTACCAACTTGGACTCCTTCACCTTGGTTAGAGTCCTGATAAACACATCAATTTTCATTAAAACAGAAGGTACCCTTCATCTCTTCTGTTAACTTACTAACAAAGATTAAACCAAACTTAAAATCTGGCACATATAAAACATCTCTAAGTTTAATGAGTCTATTAATCTTGATATCTCCCTTTAGCTTAACAGGTTGAGGGTGCCCATCAGGCATCCCAACATAAATAGTCTTATCAAGAAAATTAACATTGCTAAGCAGAGACATATTACCAACCATGTGATCAGAAGCACCGCTATCAATGACCCAACTAGTTTTCTCAATTTCACAGTTGTAAGTTATGTTGCACTTTGAATAATCAGTCACATTAACTATACTAGTTCGAGATTATGACATACCTGTGAAACCGCAATTGGATTCAGTAGCGACTGTGTCTTTGTTTCCCACATGTGTCTTGCTAATATAGTTGAGAAGTTGATTTACCTACTCCGTGGTTAGAGTTCCATTGAAAGGATCCTTGCACCCGTCATCCTTTTGTTCTCCTGCTACGTTAGCTTGAACCTTCTTGTCCTTTTCCGTCCTCCAACCGGGAGGGAAACCGTGTTTTTGATAACACTTCTCCGTGTGGCCTGGTTTGTGGCAGTGACTACATTGCATTGTATTTCTTCTACTTCCGTACCCTTGTGATCGCCCAAAACTCTTTCTTCCTTGATTAGCAGAGAAGGCAGTCGGGTTCTCACCATCTTGAGGAACTAGCGCCGTAAGGATGTTTCTTTGCCTTTCTTGCCCAATCAAGATCGAGAAGGCTTGCTCCATTGATGGAAGTGGGGATATCATTAGAATATTCTCCCTTGCAGCGCCGTATCCTTCATTGAGCCCCATCAAAATTTTCGTCAATCGTTGCTGGCTGGTATAGCTGCTAAAAGCTTTGTCTGTGGCGCATGCGCAGGTGGGAAGAGCAGTTGTGGCGTCAATCTCATCCCAAATGCTCCTCAATTTGGTAAAATACTCTCCAACGGTGTCGGTTCCTTGGACAGTGTTAGCAAGACGACGCTCCAACCCATACATACGCGTAGCGTCTACCTGGTCATACCTTGCGCACAGGTCCTCCCAGATTTTCGCCGCCGATGTTCTGAAGAGGACGGAGTCGGAAACATGCTTCTCTAAACTCATCAGGATCCAGGCACGTACCATGCTGTCACACTGCTTCCAAGCCCTAGCCTTGGTTTCGGAGTCGGTGGGCATCTTGAGCGTACCGTCGACGAAGCCCAATTTATTTTTCGATGAAAGGGCAATCTCGACTTGAGCTTTCCAGCTCGTGAAGCCAGGCCCGCCGTCATATTTCTCCGCAAGACATTGACCTGGGTTGTCGGAACTTGACAGATAGAGAGGATCGCCCGTGACGCCTCCATTACCAGTTCCACCGGTTTCTGTTTTTGTGATTTTGGGGGGATCGAAACTCATTTTGTTTCTTGGCAAGAAAGGAAAGAACAACGAAGACAGAACTTTCGAAGAGAAGAATCGGAATCGAAAACGAATCGAACAAGAACTAGGAGTGAGAACGAACGAAAGAAATTGAGTTGAGGGAAATGCGAGGAAAAAATCTCAATCAAAGAAGGACGGTGGAGAGCCGGATCCCATGATCTGCGCTCTGATACCATAAAAGAAATTGGAGAAACTTTGATTGAGAATTTCACTGAGATGTTACAGACATTCCAACTCAACGTGGAATGGTTACAGAACAACCTAAGCTTAAGACTATCAAGCTTGTAACCTAACAGAGAAAGGTAACTCACGCCTCAGTGCTACAGTACAACGACTACTAAAATAGAACTACTACTTAAACTACTTTGCTAACATGGAACAACGGTCCACTGCCCAAAACAGAAAGACAACAGTGAAGGGCAGCCCAAACAAACAAGGCCAACTAGTAGAAGGAACAATATATGCAGTTCTTAACACATAATGGTTAAAGCATCTAAGTAACCCCACATAATGGTTCAAGGCCCGTAGATTTCAAATCGTTGTCGAAATCCCCGAAATTATACTCGGAGCAATCTGAGTTAGGATGGTTTATTCCTAAACTCCTTATAACACTTGAGAATAAAATTTTCAAAGTGAAAGAGTGCGACATTGTCTTGGGTAGAAAATCAAATGAATGAATGAGCCTGTCATTTTTACACGACTTCGGTGAGGTCACATATAAAAGTGAGAAAAACGGTGTAACTCTGACTAAATGGAGCTGCAAAAAAGTAACACGAACAAAGACATAACTATCATGAATGAAGAAACACCTAGGTAAACCACCACATCCCCAAAAGCTTGTGAAACCCTGACATTAAAACCCTAGACACCCCAGTTGAAAAGCAGTTTCTTCATTCCAGGGTTTGTTCAAATCAAATTCCATGTCATTATTCGACTGCCTTTGTCAATTCCTTTTGCGATTTAAGATAAACCGTATTTTATCATAGTTTGTTTCTTCTCACTCTGTCTGAATTCCTTCTCCTTCATTTTGATGATTGAATCGAATAATGTGCGCCATCCCAGCTACGCAATATACTTTTTTCTTTCCTATCAGAAAAATGTTATCTATAATTTTTTTATCTATTTTTAAAATAATTAATTAAATAAAAACTGTGATAATGTGATTTATTAATTTAAAGATGAAAAATATATTTTTTACTACAAATTCTAAAAAAATAACTTCTTTAATGATTACAAATTCTAAAAAGTTGACTACATATTTGCTATATTGATTGTATCAACTATAAAACTGACTACATAAGTTATGCCTCAGATTTTTTTTATTTTTATTTAATTTCCGATTCGTAAAGGGAGGCTAATCTTGTTTCGATTCTATATCAGGGAGTTTATGTTATTTTTGGTTAGTATTTATTATGTCTTTTGGAAAAGGTTAGAAATTTTTTCACCTTTGATATTTAATTAAAGAGTTTCTAATGTTATATTCATTTTTTTCATTTCCCTCGTTCCTGATTCTCATTCCACATTCAGTCTTTCTACGCTCTCTCAAACTCCCGCTTTGTTCTTCTTTGGTAACCTTCTCCCTCCCTTTGCCCCTTCTTTTGTACAATCTCCGCTTCCAATGTCGTGGCCGAAGTTGTTCGTTGTGGATTCTCATTCGTCAATTGTTTACTAGTCAAGTTTGATTTGTAGATTATGGTTTGTTCTTCTTTATTGGTTTTCTCCCTCTTCTGATTTTGAGTTTTAATCTTTGATCGATTCAGTTTGTCGATCGTTGTGTCGAGAGGAGATTCGAGAAGTTTGATGTGTAGAGGGCGTCGAGTGCGCTTTGCTTTGGATGTGAGGTAAGTGGTAGATGGATTTGGTTGTGCGTGTTCACCCACGGGGATTTCCGTTTCTACTTCCGTATTTGTTGATTGATTTGTTCTCTGGTTTGTGGTGAATTTGATGTGGATTTGCAATTGCATTTTGCAATGTTAAAACCCCATGGGAGAGTGTTCCGATTTCTGTATTTTGATATATATGGAGTTTGATGCTATAACAATGGTAGTTTTTTGCTATGGAGTTGCTTCTGTTTCGTCTTCAAAAATTGAAGATTTTGTTGTGTCCAGACATATATGCCCGGACATGTGTTTTCCTTCGCTTGTTTTGTTGTGTCCGGACAGGGTACGAGGACGAATGTCGGGTTTGCAGTTCGACTTGTGTCTGAACTTGCAAGCCCGGACACAAGTTCAGACACCACATATGTTGATTTTTGGACTTTGTCTGGACTTGTAAGTTCGGACAGATGTCATGTCTGGACGTGTGTAATTTCACAGATCGGCTTGCGTCCGAACTTGTAAGTCCGGGCACATGTCCAGACACCCCTCTGTTTTTGCGTAACTTCTTCGTTTGAGCTTCGTTTTGACTCCCGTTTGCGGTGTTATGTTCCTCTCAGTGTGCTATCTGTTTTGTCATCTTTTAGCATGCGTTTAAGTGTGTTTATGTTTTGAAAGCCTTCGATATTCCTTTGATCTCTGATTTACTCTTAAAGCGTGTTTTCGGCTTCTAACTTTGGTTTGACCCTCCGCATTTTGTTGGTCTTCGTTTAAGACTTCTGTTTCTGCAATGGTTTTGGTTTTGTTGTGTTCTAAGCTTTTATGCTTTGGTGTTTGTGCCCTGTAACACCTTTTTTGATTTGTTAAGCTTCTGTTTCGGGACCTATATTTTGTGCATTCTGAACCGTGGTTGACTTAGTCGGGTTAACCCGTAACATGTTATGTAGACGTTATTCTGTTTCTGTGGGACCGATGGGTTCTATGGTCTTCGAGCCGTTTTTGTTCTGGGGCTGACGGGCCCATTGGTCTTCGGACCATTTCTGTGTTGTCGATGGATCCTTCGATCCTTGGGTCTTTACCCTTTTTGTAGTGTGTGTTGTGACCTAGGGTCCCGCCTCTGTTTTGTAAGTGATCTGTTTTCGTATACTTTGTCTGCTTCTGATTTCTGACGGTCTGATGTGTGCTTTCCGTCTTCTGAAAGTTTTTGATTTTTAAAGCTTTGACATTCTGTATTCTTATGTTGTTTAAGGGTCGGTTGACCATCGCTTAGCTCGGTTCTGAATTGGACTTTTGTTTTAGACTTCTGTCTGTTTAAAAGTCTTCCGCTATGATATATGATTCTGATTTTGTTAAGCTTTCGTGTATATGTATATTTGCTTATGTTCAGTATCTGTTTTGAGCATGCTCAACTGATGAAGTTTATCACGTGCTGAGTTGTAGTTTGGCTCACCCCTCTATTCCATCTGATTTGCAGGTTTTTAGCTATTGGCTGGAGCATTCTGCTTTTATTTAGCTTGAGTTGTATTTTATATTTGAATAGTTGGCCTTGAGGCCTTTTTGTACTTCTGGCTTCCACTTTGTAATGTATTTCGTTTCCGTTTTGTAATGAATGTTTAAGTTGTGTAATCGTTATTTATTTAATATATGAGTTTTTGATTTTGTTGCGGGGTTCCGATAGTGTAACCTTACGTGTCTTAGATAATAAGCGCGCGGCATGTGACGGTCTAAGAATCAGGGTGGTTTTGGGGTCGTTAACAGACACTTTTTTATAATAAATCTTACCGGCTAACTAGAATTGGGTTCAGGTGTCATTCATTTGGGAGCTTAACCTAGGTAGATAATAACAACAGAAGAAGCCGCATTCAGCGAACATTCCTCGAGTTTATAGTCTTACTAAGGCTTTACAAAAACACATTTTCTTGGCTACAGGTCACTGTAGCTAGATAGCTACATCCAGAGAGGAGGGAGCAGCGGGCGCGCGTGGTATGCTCTTTTTTTTTTTAGCTTTCATGCACGCGCAGCAGCTTTTTTTTAAATTTTTTTTCTTTTCTTATTTAATCATAAAAACTTTAAATTGTTATAACTTTTTAATATATAAGTCCAAAATGAAAAAAAAATATATCATTGTTCATCTAAATTCGAGCACTTCAAATAAGACCAGTCATGAATATGTTTTGACAACTTTTAAAAAAAATTATTTTTACATGTATACCATGATATTTTAATGTGAGGATATATGTACATATTTTAATGTGAGAATGTACATGTTTTAATGTGACAATGTACATGTTTAAATGTGAGAATGTACATGTTCTTTAATGAACATCTGTACATGTTTGTATGACCGTCTCTACAAGTGTTATTCCTTATATGTACAGGTTTTAATTTAAGGATGTACATATTTAATTATTCATACAGGTTTATGACTATCTATATGCTTTTAATGCGAGGATGTACATGTTTTTACGTGAGGATGTACATGTTTTAGTGAACATTTGTACAGGTTTGTATGACAATCTGTACAAGTTTTCTTTTACGTTCTGTGTTCCATACATGTAAACATATTTTTTTAAGTTGTCAAAATATATCCATGACTGGTCTTATTTTAAAGAGCTTGAATTTAGATGAACAATGATATAATTGTTTTTCATTTTGGACTTATATATTAAAAGTTACAACAATTTAAAAATTTTATGATAAAAAGAAAAAATAAAAAACAAAAGCACTGGGCCGGGGATGTAGCCAGTTTCACATGTAGCCAAGACTGATTGTTACAAAAAATCCCTATTAACTTACATGTGTCTTTTTTTTTTTTTGGAAAACTTAAATTACATGTGTCAATCTTTCATTTGTAGTAAAAACAATTATGTCCAACTTTATAGTCAACATGTTATTATTTGTCCAACCAATCAATGGATCCCACCAAATAAACCAATTTACACATGGCATATTACTAATGGTTAACGTTAATGGTTAATAGTTTTGTTTAAAAAAAACCCTAATGGTTAATAGTTAACCATTGCTAGCTTAAACTTAAAAATTAAAATGTCCAATTATCCGGCGAACAGTTGGGTTTGAAGTCGTACATCGGTACATGTACTTTTTTTTTTGAACCGGGGATGCTATATTAAGTAACAAGTTTAGTATGTCTGGAAAGGCATTAACTTTCAACAGCAACGCCGGAGAAGTTTTGGTGATGGACCGAGTATGTCTGTCTCTGACGGATTCAATCTCCACATTACTAGATTTTTAAATATCTAATCTCAGCCGTTCAATGTTTGTTTTGTTGTTCACTTTTCTCTGACATAAATGGACGTCAATAGCGCTCTCAGAAAAGACACAAATAGATTATTGTGGAGACAACATAGTCCTTTCTGGCCACGTGATGTATATATGATTAAATTGTTTTAAATGAATTCTTTTTTTTAGAAAAATAATATATGAGAATTAAAAAGTAGTCAATATACTAAAATTAGCTCTTATAATAAATAAAAGAAAACAAATTACAAGATTTGAAGTATTCTAACTAAAGCTACCGTCAAGATTTAAAGTCTTTTCTATGGTGTGACTAAGCTATTATTGATTTTCTTCTAACGTGCTAAATTGCAATAATAATGATAGATTTTTTTATTTTAAATATACCTAGTAAAGTAATTAAAAATGTATATATGACAGTAAATAATTGTGTTATATTTTGTGCATCTATATTTAATTTATTATAGTTTACTAATACCTTAGATCTGACTGTCAATATTTGTTCCGTCACGCGACGGAAATTATAGTTCCGTCGACAGATTTCCACACCACAATTATACATAACGTTTCTAACGTTTTACATAAAGGTGTCCATAAATTCAGATAAACGTTGTCACGTGTTTTTAAATGTTTCAACGTTTCTACAATTCCATGATTATCTATAATGTTTCCACGCCACCATTACATATAAACGTTCCACTGCATGATTATATAAAACTTTTTATAATTATATGTGATGTTTCCATGACCAATATATATAATGTTTCCACCGTTATACATAAAGGAGTCCACGAGTTCAGATAACGTTTCCACTTTTTTATTTAAATATTTTCACCTTTTTATTTAAACATTTCCACGTTGTTATATATACGTTTCCACGTTTGTATTTAAACGTTTCCCATTGGAATTGATTATATATAACGTTTCCATGACATGATTACATATAAACATTCAGTAATATATATGAATGTTTCCATGCCACAATACATTTCCACAATTTATATGTAACGTTTACACGCCATGATTACATATATACATTTACACAATTATATATTTCATGCCATAATTAAATATAACGTTTCTACAACACGTTTCCACTGTATGCAATAACGTATCCATGAGTTATATAACGTTTCCACGTGTTTATACAAACGTTTCCACGTTTCTTCGATTCCATTATTATATATAAATGTTTCCATTATTATATATAATCATGCAAATTTTTTGTATAATTGATGAATTATTCTGTAATAATTATAACTAGTCATTCATTAAGATATTGTAAAAGAATTGTTTTTTAATAAATACCACACATGCAATGTAACACCCCTCTCCTTAGTCCCGTAATAATCTCTCTCGTAGCAATAAATAAAACGTCTTACACGAAGAATAAAATAACAACCAATACTCACTCGGGTGTCACTGGCCATTACTCGCCCATGCGAGCAACGAAGCCAAACTATATCCAACAACCAACTGAACAAACTACTAACCGCTGTGATACGAGTATTCCTATACATCATACTAAGTCCATAAACCATAAACGTCGACAATGAGCGTCTACCAAATCTGAATATACATAATCATACCATAATACATTTACCAGCCTGTCATCGTTACACAAACAAACTCCTGTTGCGGTAATCGAAATAAACTCTAATTACCCCCTGTTCCCGCACGTCGGCTTCGACAATAATCAACAACCTGCATAATGGTGTAGTATCAGCGATAGACGCTGAGTATGCCGGGCCTGGACCCTAATGGTCACTTAGTCATTTTAACCATCTTATTATTAGATTGGTTTCATGCTTTACCATTTTACAGTTATAAATGATACTGTAATAAACTTGCATAGTATGCATAATCGTCCATCCAAATATTCTTAAACATTTAACCATCCATCCAAACCAAACATTCATTTCATATCTCAAATAACAGTTGTATATCGAATGTATCGAAAAATAACAGTATAATGTACATGTACAATCGCCGTAGCGTACACCATCCATTGTTAATTTAATTTGGCCTTTACGGCCCCATCCAAACCATGTTTAATTAATACCAGTTGGGCGTCATGTAAAGACAACCCGATAACCTCACCATGGATAGTAGTCCTCCCGTACACACAAGGTGCTCATTTCGCCAGAGGTCCGGAGGCCCCTGACTATTCTCTTTTGTCTCGTAAGACGTCCATATAAAGGCCGTAGCCACCTAACCCACGATCCAAATAGGGCTCGTATGGGTATAAACCTGGAGCGGAACCCAATCGGGAACCCCTCAGTGATCACAAATGCGCAACCAAGGTATTTCGTAAACTACCGGGATTCCTCACCTCAACTCATACCATCTCTCTCTCATAATGTTTAAGATATGCTCTTAGTCTTATGGAAATATAATTTATTAATTAGCTGCCCAATGGGTCTCACGCATACCTAGAAGTAATCTAGGTCATATTCATGTTCGAGATCCATGCTCTAGAGACCGACAATGTCGTGACTCGTTCCTAAGTGTTTTTACTTAGGTTACCACATCTTAATTAATACTATGGTATTATATCAAGTAACCGTCTTGTCATCACAATAACGTATATGTATGTTTATATAAGTCGATCTATAGTCGACGTAGTGTTAGTCCCGTAGGACACTCGTGCATAAGTAATTAATGCAGTAGCACACAATCACAATACATGTATCCAAAAACATTTAACACCAAGTGATATCAACCAAATCCGAGCCCAAGGAGTTTCCTTAGGACAACCCGGATCAAACCATTTACATACCGTTCACCAAGACCTAGGATGCGCAGTGTAGACCACTAGCTCGTCAAGCGTCCTTGTCTGAAGTAGATCTAAACGGTATTAAAACTATAAGTCAGTCTCCATGACTAACTACATCCGGTATTTCCGAATAATAAGTGACCCCGACAGTTCATCCCCGATTTCTGCAGTTATTGTTACGGGTTTCTCTAAACCAGTCCGCCATGTTACTAAAACTCGTACGTCAAAAACATTTCGACTGTTAAGTTTAATTCATTATATTTCTTTAATCTTATCCACCATTAAACTTAGGTATATAACCTATAATTGCATGTATGCATGCATTATTATATGTATTGTATCATTTTCCCACCATCCATTATAATACATTGTATTACAATCCATTATCTTAGCGAATTATTTGCATTCAAAAACTCATAACTTATAGTTTGAGCTATATTTTTTGTAATAACCACCACCTTATTTATATGGTTTCCAACCATTATATATATATATATATCCATCCTTATATACATTATTCTTGTGTATGTATATACTTACCACATAGTTAAGTTCCATGAGTTATAAATCTCTATTATATGTTACATTTTTATCATCTTATAAAGATGATTATTCCCATTAGTTGTACTATATTTACAACTTATATTAAGATTATTATCCTAATATTATGTAACATTTTATGTTGTATAATTACAACTCCTAAGGTTTAATCAATAAATACCTTACTTAATAAATCTTATTTATTTATAGTTTGTCATATTATTTAATGTGAATATCCTTACTTATATTAATTCCATTTAAACTACCTTAATACCATATAATTGTTATAAATTTATAACATAGTAGACCATAGTCTAAAATTCATTTTCCAACCTTTAATAATTCGGTACAGCCCTTTATTTTATTTAAATTCCATTTGACCTCATAACATTATGTAATGTTATACCATATACTAATATCATATAATATGATATTTTATTTCCTTTAATCTTATAACCTATAGTTTTTATACAAAACTATTAATATGCCGAAAGGGCAACATTGTTAGTCATATTTCTTTTCATATACCATAGTTTCCTTTAGTTACAAATTCACCCCATTATTTATACCATGTTATATATTATCATATAATATAACATTTTTAACTTATAAAATGGTATATCCTATGGTTATATTTTTGTAAAATTCTGAACAGACCTCAATATTCTATAATTGCCATTTGGCCCAATTTATAACATATAGTTTTATAATATCATTAAAACTATATATTATACACATATCTTATTAAATACTCTTATATTATTCTAAAAATCTTCAAATTTCACCAAAGGGTTATATTACCCTTACTAACCTATACTTTCGGTATATTACATTTCCACCCCATCTTTTATTCCAAGGTGTCACAATGACATAATAACTATATATTATACATATATAGTTTATTTTAATTCCAAAACACCCAATAAATTCCTAAAAATTCCTAATAGCCCATGGGTGTTTTATAATACCATTTACACCCTTTATTTTCGGTAATAAGATATTTACCACATATGTTATATTTGTTACAATTAATTACTTATCTTAATATAAAACCTTAAATAAGTTATTTAACTTATCTAATTTGGTCAAAACCTACCATATGGTCAAGGTTGACCACCTTAATATTTCCTTGACCATCAATAACCATATATTACGGTTTGTACCCTTATTTTTCAGAAATTACCATTTAACCCCAACACTTTATATAATCTTATAATTTTTATATAAGTTATTTAAACCTCCAATTTTCGGCTATTTTATTATATAGCCCCCAAATTTAATTTAATTACACTATAACCCCTTATAATATGCGGTAATGCATATATACCACCTAAACTTAAATAAAACCTTATAAATGCATAATCAAATGGTCTAAAGTACATGGCCTTATTACAAACATTAGCTTATAAAATAAATTACACATAAATGCCCAAAAGTACTTTAAACTCTCGGCCCTTACTGTAACACCCCTACTAATCGGTTCCTAGAAATCCTATAAGTGTCGCGCACATAATATCTCGCAGCGGTAAATAATAACTATCGCCCTAATGGTGTCACTGTTATCACTCGCCCATACGGGTGATAACGATTTAACTGATAATCAACTTGCGAAACGTATTCCCGCAGTGACCACAAGAGATAGACAGTAGGGCTTAAACAAACTTAAAACAAATTTTAACATCAACAATTATTACAGACCGTGAGCAACTAAATCAAATACACCTCGGTTAAACAACCCGAGTCCAAAACCACCTGGGTATCACACCGTACCAAGTCTAAACCAACCGTACAATCACAATGGTCACCTCGCTGCGACCCACCAGCTAATCACCTGAAATAAAGATGGTTTGTGGTATGGAATCAGCCCCTGCTGAGTATGTTATCACATGCCCCGTCATGCCCCCAAAGACCCCTCAATTATTTGGTCGAGAGCATGAGGTTCATTACATGCAATACCGTTTTAATATTTAAAACTGTAAAACAATTAACAGTAACATCCATACAATAAACACAACCATCAACATGTATAATATGACCACAAGTATAACCAATGACAACCAAGCGAACAACGAGAATGATAAACAAGTATTAATTCTCGTCCATGGTATAGAAACCAATATCGTTCGCCACTGTATAATTCTCAACTATATTATTTGTTCAGTTATACCTAGTGACAATGTCTCATTAGAACGACATGTCTCTAGTTACCCATATATTTGGCGGGTCACCCACGGCAGTAGCCACTCCAACGGTAGAGTCTCCGACCAACGAGCCATTCTAACTCACGGGAAATTTTCTTGATACTTGCGGACCCGTACGCGGACATCCTGGTATCGTTTTTGTGATCACAGCGCGCACCAAGAGCCACATCCTCTTGGCTTTCCTTTCCTTCTTTAAAATATATACCATCGCATCGCATTACCATTTTTATTTTCCTAACACAGCAGACTAAGGTCATAGTCCAATCCGGAGTCTGTAAACTCGGGATCCAGTGTTAGATACGGGAGCGGCGTATAGAAAGGCCAATGCTCCGTATAAAAGTCTCGGATAATATATATATGTTATTATCCTAGTGCTACACTTTTACTGACGTTCCTTATATTTCATATAAGATAGCACCATAGCCGCTAGTTCGTTTTATATATACGGGTTTCATATATACGAACCAATACTGTTAACTCAACAACAGTAAATAATAAGCAGCTATAAATATACAATTCATGCATATTAATTATCATTCAGACAAACAATCTTATCACAGATCACACAGAAGTCTGAACTGAGGAAGCCCTCGAGACAATCAGAGACACATAACAACAATACCGTTCACCCTGATGTATTACGGTGGAGTATGAATCAGCAAGATCCTATGCTCCTTGTGTAGTCTCTAACAATCTAAACATTACATAATGCTACTGATTAGCATACCGTATAACAACACAACTCTACGGTACCCCGTACCGTCACTAACCCCTCCCGGTTAACCCCCCGTTATTAACTATCAATGTTTGTCGAGTTTTAAGGTTTAACTCGAGATTGGAAAAGTGTTATATTACATGCGTAGTCTTGTTGTATATTAGTATAGTTATTGTTAAACTTGTTTATCGCATGTGACTTAATGTTTGTTTGTACATCATACAGTTTGTTTCATTATTGTATGTTGATCCTTTGTCATGCATTATGCATCTTACCTTAGTATTTATTTTTCTAAGGTTTGTCTTTTTCTTTTTTTTAAAAAAATTCAATGTGGTATAATTCATTTGTAAACTATACTTTTAATTACATGAATTCTTATTATCACATGTACACTCTCTTTACATTAGAATTCCATATCCAATGTTTGTAATTCTTTTCTTCCTCCTCATCTATTATCATTTTAATTATGATAATTTATAATTATTGAATCACATCATATTTTTCTACACCATTACATATATTTATTTATATATGTGTGTTATGGAACTATTTATTATATGGTAAGTCTTATAATCTATATTCATTCTTTTAATGAATACTCCTTATATAATAAATGTTATAATTCTTATAACATAGAAACCATATTATAAATTCCATTTAAAAATGTTATATATTTTCGAACAGCACCTATTTCTTAAATATTTACAAAATCCACCACTTAATTAATATAATGTTACATTCTAGTTATATAACATATCTTATGACATTTAAGTCATTTAAACAATTATAACTTATAGTTATATTTTGTTTATAAAATACCAATTAGCCCCCTTATATTTTCGGCTTTTATTATAACCACTAAACTTCTATAAAATCACAATTCAATCCCAATTTATAATACATATTTTTTCTAATTCCATTACAACTATATATTATACACATTTCTTTATAACACTCTTATATCATTCCAAAAATTACCAACTATACCAAAAGGTTATAAACATTATTCCTAACCTTATTTTTCCTCTAATTCTCGGTTTCCATATATTTGTTACCTATTTATAACAATGTCATAAAATACCATATATTATACTTATATAATTCTTATGAATTCCAAATTTAACCAATAACTTCTAAAAATTTCTAATAACTTAAGGACTTTACTAAACTCCATTTAGTACCCTTAAGTTTCGGTAATTATAATCTTTTACAATTTAATAAGTATCTTATTATAAGGTAGTATTTTAATTTCTTAAATTTTCTAAACTTGGTCAAAGTCCCTATAGTCAACTTTGACTTCTAATACCAAATGGAACCAATTTTTCAGTATTACAATAGTGACCTACACTTTTCTATTTTTACAATTTGACCCAAAACTTTATAAAGTGTTATAATTTTTATTAAATTCATTTAAAAACCCTAATTGCTCTAAATTAAGCCCACGGCTTCCTAAATTCCTAGTAATTACGAATTGGCCCCAATTTAATTATAAGCATAAATAAAACTAAATAAGCTTATAAACTTAAATTAAAATGGCCTAATGACATGGCCTTATTACAACCTTGAACTTGCAAAATAAATTACACAATAAATGTCTCAAAATATAGCATACATATTCGGCCTCACTTAGGTTTAATTATTTTTCCACATAATGTCATAATTTGACAATTATGTTATTAAATCCCTTAAATGACTAGCTTAATTTATCTTAGCCATTTTTTTTCCATTTTTAGGTCAATATGACCTATATATGAAGTTTCACTCTCGGCCTTATATATATATATATATGCTTAAAAATTGTAAAAATCATAAGTTTAAGGTGTTTATACCTTGATCTATCCTTGTATGCTCTCGGCCACTTGTAGGAAAAATCACCACATGGTTTAGACATGTTTAATACACAAAACAAGATATGGTTACACTCCAAGCTTGAGCTTAACCATAAGGAATAATTAATGTAAGATTTAAGGCAAAATCACCTTAAAAATGCAAGGGAAGTTCTAAGTGGTTTCGACCTGAACCAAACACACCACAAGGTGTTAGATCCACCATATTGACATAGGAAATACTTAGATCTCGAAATGCTACCTTGTTATTAGGTTTTACCTTTGAAAAATGCCTTAAAAGAGAGTATTTCTCTTGGATCTTGGTCACCCTTGCTCCAAATGGCTAACCACTGGATGAGTATGTAAATATGAAGATTATGAGTGTATAAACTCATAAAATTGAAGGAAGAAAACCGCATGGAAGATTGAGAAGCTTAGGTATGTTTTTACCTTAAAATTAGATTTGAACACCTTGGTCCTTCTACTGGTCTCAACCGAGTTTAGCTCTTGTTCTAACCTTATAACACTGAGAATAGCCATAGGAATTGATGAGCCACGAAATCTAGGTGTTGGTAGTGAAGGAGATGAAGAAAAAGGGCTAAAAATGACATTAAAACACTTACCTTAAGGACTTAGGAGCTAGGTTTGCCTTCCATGTTTCAAGAACAAGCTTTGAGAGCTTCAAAGGAAGGGAGGGCTCGGCTGGCAGAAGAGGATCGGACAAGGAAGGAAGGAAAGATAGGTAAGGTTTGAAATAATTAAAAGTAAGGTTATTTTCTAAAAGTAAATGCATTAGGTAGCTTTGTCTCCAAAATCATTGTATGCTGTCTCCTCTCTTATTGCAGCCGATCACCATGGTCCAAATGGGTCAATTAATTGACCATTGACCATGCTTGGTCAATATTGACTCATGCGGGCCCCACTTTAGGGTTTTATTAATATTTTAATATTAAATTTGTAAAAATTCGTAATTTTTGGAATTAAATTCCTAATATGATATAATATGGTTAAATATCATATTAAGGGTAATTATAATTTTTAAGCCCATTAAAATCAATTTAAAAGGCAATCTCCAAAAACGTGCTTTAAGGAGTTTTAGTACGCACATTTTTTTGTCACAGGGTGTTCCTGAGTTTAGTTCTCCTTGAGAATGGTTTTATTGTGTTCCTTGCTTCATTATAATACTTAGGAATCCACTTTGGATCCTACTTGGGGTCATACAACCTTTATGGTGTCTTAAAGCACATTTTTGGCTTTACCGATCTTAAGGCGTGTTTTGCCTTGTTGAGATCTTTTAGATTGTTCCCCAATAATATTTAGGTGCTTAATAATCATCTTAGATCATTAATAGATCATTTAATTATATTTTAAAGATTAGGGGTATTTCACTTACCACATCTTTTCATATTTACCAATTTTCACATAATGTCTTAAATTTGACAATTATGTTAATTAATTAGTTATAAAATTTACTAAACCATTTCTTAATCACCTAAGGTAAAAAAAGACCTTAATATAACCATTCACTCACGGCATATATATATACATAATGTTATACACATATTAATATACCAAGTGTAAGTTTAAGTGATTTTTACCTTATTTTTGCCAAGTATAGGCCTTGTTTGGCCACGGCTGCTTAGGAATAATTTTTCCACAGCTTAGTTTACATGTTTTCAAACGCAATTAAGGCATGATTAGTCTCCAGCAAGATCTAACCATAAGAAGTGTTTAATGTCAATTTTCAAGGTAAAATTTACCTTAGAATACCAAGGTAACCAAGATTGTCTTTGGCCTATATTTCAGAAGTTAAGAGCATCAAAAGAGCTACCAAAACCAAGCTTTAAACTGGTATAACTCAGATTAGAAGATGGCTAATTTTTACCTTGATTAAAATGCCTAAAATGGTGTTTTTTGGCTTGGATCTGGCTATACTTGAAGCTCTTGATATACCAACTGAATAAGTATGTTAAGAAAAGATAATAGTCTGGAACAAAGTTTCACAACCGGATTGAGGGAATCAAAGAGAAGTGCTTAAAGCACATTTTTATACCTTAAGAACAAGATTAGCTTTCTCCACCTTCTTCCCTTGTTAATGCCGAGATTTGCCCTCCTTTTAACCTCCAAACAAGCTAGAATCATGGATGAAATGATAGTTGCTTAGCTCCATGGAAAGAGGAAAGAATGTGAATAGAATGAACATAAAATGGCTTAATAAGCTTACCTATGTCAATTGTTTGTTCTCTTCTGACTTGGCATGTTATCCACGGTTTGGAGAAGCCAAAGAGAGGCTGGAGCAAGCTTGTGTCGGCAGGGATGAAGGCAAATGAGAAAGGTAAGTCATTTTGCCTTATAAGTTCTTTAATGAAATAGTATAGGTGAGTCATTGATTGCTGATTAATTGATTGGAGAATGATTAATGGGTAGGTGTGACAGCCATTTGAGGTCGGCAATGGGGGTCTTGGTCAATGGGTGACCTTTGACCATAGTTAATATTAAGTAACCAAATGTTATTTTTGGGTACTATCATACTAAATTGCCCATTTTGATTTTATTTTAAAACTTTGATTTAGACTTTATAATATAGTCTATCATGTCACATTAATGTTACAAGAACTTAATATAGTCTTTACAGTGACAAAAGTCATTATCTTAGAGCTCATACACAAAAAACGTGCTTTAAGGTTAGTGCACATTTTGTGTCGCAAGGTGTTTCTGAGCTCAGTTTCTCTGAGAACAGTTTTTTTGTGTTCCTTAGATGATATGTGATCATGGTATCCAATTTTATATCATTTAGAGGTCATCATACCTTTAAGGTTTTCTTAGAGCACATTTTTGCCCTACTTGACCTTGAAGCATGTAAATGCTTGTTCTTTGTGTTGGAGTGTTTTCCAACAATTGTAGTGGTTCCTTAATGTATTAATATGCTTAGGACAAAGTTTTAGGTCCTAAGAAGTTCATTTGGGTATTTATTTACCTAAACAATCAAAGGGTGCAATATCTTGCTTTGTTTTGACCACTGTTGTTCTCAATTGACTTTTAAGGCATGTTTAGGCCTTAATCAATGTGATTAGATATTTAATCCATATTTTATTAGTTTGGAGTTTTCATGCAATGCATACAATAGTTTGATTTCGAAATTGTACGTTGAGGGATAGAAAAAATGGGAAGCGAGGATGAACTTTGATGTCCATCAAGAAATCCACACCAGTTTAATGTAAAATGTTTTAATTAACATTGATTGATTTACGTAAAATTCTCAATGAATAAAAAAGTGAAGCCATTAAATTATTAGAAAACTGTATAGAGGGTAAAAACAATTCTTAAAAATAGTGTTTACCTTCTAATGTAATACGTCATATATTATTTTGGTCAGATGTGTGCTATTTTTACTAGTTGATAGGATTCTTTTTAAAAATATTGAATTGCATTTTATGTCGGTTAATTTTGTGTTATTTGTTCATAAGACCAAATTTAAAACATTATACGTAACTATTTAGTTCCACATGTTAACTTCTGGTACTCACATTTTTCATTAAAAAAGAAAAAAAACTCCTCCACACGCGTCCGTCACGGACGGAGATATCCTTTCCGTCAGCAAATCTACGCCCAGCAACGCTGATGTTGCGAAGTTCTAGCTACATCGGTACATGTACTTAAGTTAACCGAAGTACTTGCGCATACAAGTATGT